>CM060338.1:2677306-2702306 GCA_030674155.1 Stramonita haemastoma
AGGAATGGGAAGAAGAAGAAAAAAGAAGAAGAACAAAGGTAGCTGTTACTGACATGTGTCTATGCCTGTGTCTGTCCCCACACAGCCAGCTGAAGGCCCCGGACAGGGAGGGGAGGAAACTGCCTGATGCCTACGTGTCTGTGTGTCTGGTGCAGGACAGGGAGAACCGAGCCAAGCTGGAGACAGGCGTCGTTAAACAGCAACACAGCCCTGTGTTTGATGCCAAGTAGGTGTCCTTGAAGCGAATGATTGATTTATTTCATTCTTTTATATTGTGAATAATGGGATAAGCACTCTTGTGCTTTTTTATATATAGTCCCCGTGTGCATGCATATTTTGTAAATGTCATCTGTTCCTAGGGCACACGATGGCTTACTCTTACGAAAAGCAGAACAGGATTTAACGTGTGCGCAAGATGTTTTGCGTGTGTTCACACACGGGGCCTCGGTTTACAGTCTCATCCGAAACACTTTTGGGGAGAGTGGAGTCAGCACTGATGTTAACTCCAGGGGGAAAATCCCCTCGAACGAGAATCGAACTCGGGTCATCAAATTGCGAGCGCAATGATCTGACCACTGGGCTATCCGATCCCCCATGTAGACTGCGTGTGTGTCTTCATTTTTATGTCTATCTACTAACAAGTGATTTAGACTGAGTGTAGATTGTGTCTTTTACAGAAAATAACATACCTAAAAAAACGTTTTGAGTCTTTGATGTTGTTTGTTTATCATTTTGCGATGAATTCTTGCTTTTCAGTTCCTGTTGATATTAATAATACTTTTGGATGTTTTGCTGTAAGGTTTATTTTCTCCTGTTGAACTTGTATGTTATCCTCCATGCCCCAAAAGGGGTGAAAGGAATTAAGTCTTGAAGTGATAGCTCGTTAAACAAGCATGTCATCTGTTTAAAACAATGTAATTTTACCGCTTTAGCTTTTTCTCTAACACTAGAGACACCAATTGCTAGATTCTAAGCAAATGTTTCTTCTCCACTTATGACAGTGTATAAGGATATAAACCTACCAGTTGTTGGTTTTTTTGTCTAAAGATGGACAGATATATGCTTCTCTGTTTGCAACTGTAAACAATGAAAACTTTGTTAGCGGCTTTGAACAAAATGTTTGGGAAGATGGAGAGGAAAAATATTTCTCTGTAAGTAACTAGTAATAGGCATCTGTCAGTCTCGCAAGACTTTGGAGTTGCTCTCCCCCTCTCTCTCTCCCTCTCTCTCCCCCTCCTTCCTTTACTCTTTTTCTCCTCCCTCTCTCTCCCCTTTCTCTCAATCCTCCACTCCCTCAAAAAGACAGGAAGTGTGCCTGTGGTGAGTTTGTGTCAAAGCCTTTGGGGTTGGAGGTTCGCGGGGAGGCGGTCGTTGGAGGGATGTTGTGATGGTCACCACCTCGAGTGGGTGGCTCACTCAGTCTGGCTCCACGACTGAGCTAATACTGTCGTTAGAAGGGGGCTTAGTAGGTGGTGTCCTGCGTATGTTAGCTCAGAACAGGCACCACTGAACACCACCAAAGTGACCCAGCAGAAGTGCAGGGCCCCTCTGGATGGTGACCCCATGGCGGCCTAATATTGATGGGCTCCCTGTGGACTGCCGATCCAGAGGATGAGACACAACGAATCTGGGTATGGCTGTGGCGGGGAGATTGAAATGAGCGGCGTGGGAGCAACAGGACGGGGACATCACAGAAGACGAGGCAGCAAAAAAAAAAAAAGAAAAAAAAAGTGTAGTAAAAGAGGCTCACGCCATGGTGTTGCAGGTTGACCTTTGACGTCAGCGCTGCAGAGGTGGTGAAGAGGAGACTGGAGGTGGGGGTGAGGAATGAAGCAGGATTCTTCTCTTCCTCTGCCAGAGTTCTGGGCACCGCCCTCATCCCCCTCACCCCCCTCCACCTCAAAGACGCCATCACCCTGTGGTCTGTATTCTTGTTGGTGTTGTTGTTGTTATTGTTACAGTTTTTGTGTATTTTATTCTTTTATTTCAAGGATAATGGAATAAGCACTCCTGTGCTTTGTTTTTATATCCAGTCCCCGTGTGTATGCAGTTTTGTCAAGTTTGTTATCTGTTCCCACCGGCACTCAATTGCCCACTCTTTCGAAAAGTGGAGCGGGTTTTTAACCATGTGTGCGAGATATTCTGCGTGCGTTGGCACATGGGACCTTGGTTTATAGTCTCATTAGGGGGAAGTGGAGTCAGCACTGATGTTAACTCCAGAGGAAAAATCCTCTTGAATGTGATTCAAACCTGGGTCAGCAGATTACAAGCGCATCTCTCTGACCACCAGGATATACTGTCACTGTTGTTGTTGATGTTGTCTAGCCCTCACCTGCTTCCACCTCAGGGACACCCTCACTCTGGTCTGTATTCTTGTTGTTGTTGTGGTGGTGGTGGTGGTGGCAGTGATTGTGGTGATGGTGTTGGTGGTAGTGGTGGTCAGATGGTGGTTGTGGTGATGGTGGTGTTGCTGTTGGTGTTGTTGGTGGCGGTGGTGGTGGCGATGGTGGTGGTGTTGTTGGTGTTGTTCTGGTAAAATTTGGTACATTCAATTCCCAACTGTATCCTTGAAGTCGGAATGCAGCTACCATATTAGTTGGAGTGAAAAAAGAACAGTCACATTTGCAACATTCTCACTGTTCAGTGAACCTTGAAGCGCTAGTCGAGGAACAAAAAAGAATACGTAACACTCCACCATGACATGGGTCGCTTTGCACATGACCCACTTTTTTTTGCTAGGAGCCATTTTAGGTAGATGGGGGTCAGGTTGTCCATTTTAAGATTTTGTTTGATTATAAAACTACAGAATTCCACCTTGGACTGATATCTCAAGTTGTACGTTTGTTTCCTTTTGCTTTAAGAATATACTGGAAAATACCCATGTCCTCATTCTGACCTATTATGATGCAAAACTTGTCCATTTCTCATGTTGTCACTTCCCACAATCTGTCATTTTAATTTGTAACAACTATTCACAGAATTGTCCAATTTTCAGTATTTCTTTTTTTTGTATTGAATAGCCTCGTTTTCTGATTAACAACATGCCAATAACTAAAAATTGACCTTTGGTGTAATGCGTCTCATTTTGTGGTGGAACGTCACATATGTATCATATAGTATGAAGATATGCAAGTTGAGAAGAGACAAGAGAGCAGAGAAGAATGGATATTTCTGATGTCTGTGTACTTGCAGGGTGGATCTTGCTCCAGAGGGATCAGCAACCCCAACCCCCCTGAACTACGACAGCAAGTGAGTGAGCTGGCTGGGGCCCACAGCGACTTAGCCAGAAACTACAAGCCCTTGCAGCAACACTGACTGATACCTGTGTATTTGTTTGAGGATTTTTTATTTTGGACTGTTTTTCTTCACATTGAAAAAAGACTGTTATGGACAGTGGTTTGGATTGCTTTGACTTGGAGATGAACTGTTTGGGGTGGGGTTTTTTTGTTCTTCTCTTTCATATCAGCATGTCTTACATTTTTATAAGAGATAGTTTATCAATTTTGACATTTTCTTGAGCTAGAATTTTTAGGAAAGAGAACTATTTATTTTTTATATCAGTCAGTCTGGACTGGTTTTTGTAAAAACTGTTTTTAACATACGAGTCTGGAGTTATTTTTGTAAGACTCTTTATTTTATATCAGTTGAACTGATTTTTGTAAAAACTGTTTTTTCATATCATTCTGGACTGATCATGGGAATGATTTATTTTTGATACTAACGTGGAATATTTTTTTACGAGAGACAGAAACTGTTTAATTTTGATATGGTTTTTGATGGCGGTTTGTTACAGAAAGGACTGTTACCCTTCAATATTGATTTGCGCTACTGTTTGTTTGTATGTGTGGAGACAGGCATTATGTCTGATGTTTTTGATGATACATTGATTTTGCGATGTAAAACCTACAGTATCCCTTGGTCAGGGTCTGGGTTTGGGCTGATTGTGAGTTTGTGTGCTATGCCCATCAGCACCATAGATGATTCAACTTGGTTTTGTGAAGGTTTTGGACTTGTTTAATATATTGCGAATCTGTGTGGTATGTATATTACATTACTATAAAAAATGTTCAGCTTGATTGTATTAGTCAGATTTTAAAGTTGTGGGATGGGGGTGGCTGTCTTTTCTGTCATGTGCTGTGTTTATTTGGATGAATGGTGGATAGAAAAAGCCAGCTTTATTTTTGTGGATGGGATGGTGAAGGTGTTATGTACATATCTATCTCGCCTGTCTTTTTCTGTTTTGATTTTCCTTCTCTTTTGTTAAAAGAGAGTACAGATTGTGTAGCTGAAATCTGCTTATATATGACGACAATATCATCACAACCGGTCAAAGCATAATAACACCAATTTCATATAGGCCTTGGCACTTGACTTGCTATCAGTGGTGGAGAAATTCTTTGACTGAGGTCACAAGCAAGGGTACATGTGCTGATATTTCTGTGTGTGTGTGTGTGTGTGTGTGTGTGTGTGTGTGTGTGTGTGTGTGTGTGTGTGTGTAATTGTTGCAAGATTATACTTAAACATTAATCTTATTTTCTTTTTAGTGATTATTTTTGTGGATATGTTTTGCTTTGAAAGTCTTATGTGAGGGGGTTTTTTTGTTTCTTTTTTTCCCAGTTCCTTGGCTAGAGCTCTGAGGTTTGCTAATGTTGATATTTATGCTTTATGCATATGTGACCGTTCCCCCCCCCAACCATTTGGGTAGCTATTTTCAACTTCTGAGAGTGTTATTCTGGACTCGTTTGCTTTCAGTTTATCTTGAAGTGGCAATGTTTTTGAATAAACAGATGTGTACATTGATAGTTAGCTTCTTTGAGATCCATTTAGCAATTTTTGCAGACTAGGAAAAAGGAGTAATTGTTTCTTTTACAGTTGTGTCTATTTTTTTTATCCTATTCTATTGCATATTTTTTCCCCTAGAAGTGCAATCACTCAAAGACTTCTTTGCTCAAGTGTTTCTGGTTGAAAGTTTGTGCAATTTGTCAACATTTTTGCTTTTTTTTCCCTTTTACAACAGAAAACTTGGACTGTATATTTAAATACAACAAAGCGAGACTTACCTGGTAAGGTGAAGCTGGTTGTAAATTCTTGCGAATTTATTGTAGACCGGAACGGAGTGCACATGAGAACCGCGCGCAGCCCCTACTGTCAGTTTTTAGAGCCTCGAGAGAACACTGTGTCATACTATAACAGGAACATTAAATATTTTATAAACATTGTTATCATTATTATCATTTTGAAAGGGTGGGATGTCTTACTGATGCACGGTGTGCAGAACACTGTTGTCAGTTCTAGATCAAAATTCCACAAAGTGGTATTTGTTTCATTTGCATGGTATGCATTTCATTTTACTTGCATGGTATGCATGCAGACCATTTTAGGGGTGGGCATGTGCACTCCGTTCCGGTCTACAATAAATTCGCAAGAATTTACAACCAGCTTCACCTTACCAGGTAAGTCTCGCTTTGTTGTATTTAATTCTTGCTCATTTCCTGCTTCCCTCCACTATATGCACATGAGATTTTAGAGCCACAGTGTTCTCGAGACAAACACATCCACCACATGTAGACAAGAAACTGTCCTACCTTATTTATGTTGTAGGAAACGCTCCATGATGGATTGGCCCATGGTCGGTGTTGGCCCCGTCTTCTTATTATAAAACTTAGCAAACATGGAAACATTTGTCCATCCAGCTGCTTTCATGATGTTTATTGGAGCGTCTGCAAGTTTAGCAGCGGAAGTACTGGCTGACCTCGTACTGTGTGCCGTGAAGCGTGTAATGTCTATGCCTGCCCTCTCCATCGTCCACTTCAGCCAGCGTGCGATGGTATCGCTAGTGGCCCCTCGGTGCGGTGCTTGGAGAGTGATAAACAAATGTCGGGTAGCATTCTGAGCCCTCAGTTCTTTGCTCCGTCTCAGGTATTCTTTCAAAGTGTGAACTACACACAAAGCCTCTTTTTCCACAAAAGCCATGAGTTCAATGGGTGATTGATGGGCTCCTCTTCTTGACTGTTTTAATAATCTATTTACATAAAAAACACACTTTTCCCTTGAAAGTAGCATATTGTCGATGTCCAAAGCAGCAATAGTTTGACACCTCTGACCCGACAGAAGGGCAATTAACATCACAAGTTTCATTGTCAGTTCCTTGAACGTCAGGTTTTCCACTGGAACCCATGTTTCTAACATTTTCAGCACAATATTTACATCCCAAGTGTGGTGATACTTTGGTAGTGGTGGTTTTCTTTCGAACACACCCTTCATAAATCTTTTTACAAGTTCGTGTTGACCAAACGTTGCCCCTTCATAGTTGCAGAGAAAACAACTTAGCGCAGAACGAGCGGTGCCCACAGCGCTATAAGAATATCCCTCTTTCAACAGCGATGCCAGAAAATTTACAGCTGTGGCTAGAGGCGGTGAAACTGAATCCACTTGTTGCTCACACGCGTACCTCTCCCACTTTTGTATGTACACATCATACATCTGTTTTGTTGCGGGTCGCCATGAGGACATGAGAATACTGGTAGTCTCCTCAGAAAAGCCTTGTGTTCTGAATCTATCCCTGACACTTTGCAGACTAGCAGCGTCAGGCTTTTCCTCAGTGGGTGTTTTGTCTCCTTTTGACTTGGTTGTGTCAGAAGAGTGTTTCTGGCTGACAAGAGGACAGGTCTGGCTGTGAGAATTTTCATCAGTGCTGGCCAAAAGGGCTGATTTTTCCAGGTTGGCGCTACTATAACCCCTCTTGCTTTGTCTTTCTTTATCTTTGCCAGGACACGGGGTATAATGCTGAAAGGTGGAAAACAATAAACAGTCTCATTTCCCCAATACATGCTAAATGCAGCAATAGCGCATGCTCCTGGGTCAGGCAAGAAAGACACATATCTGGAAAACTGAAAATTTAATCTAGAGGCAAACAAGTCAATGACAGGTTTTATATCAAGAATATTCATAGCCTCAGAAAGTAGCATTGAATCCAGTTTCCATTCTGTGTCAATGTGGATCTGTCTAGACACTGTCAGCTTCAACATTCTCAACACCAGGAATGTGAGCAGCACTGAGCCATATGTTTCTGCTTTCACACCAATGCCAGATTTGCTGAGATACATCATTCAGATGTTTAGATCTGTTCGAACCCATGTTGTTAATACAACCAACAGTGCTTGTGTTATCAGTCATAATTCTTATGTGAACATTACGTTGGTCATGCAACAAAGACTTGAGACCAAAAAAGACAGCTAATAGCTCCAAAGCATTTATGTGTCCTTCTTTGTCTTTCTCACTCCACATGCCTTGTGTTTGTGATTTGGTGTCAACAACCCAAGCACCCCATCCTGTACGTGAACTGTCTGTCTTCATAGTAATGGTGGGGTCTGATCTCTGAATGGGAGCCTTTTGCTTGTCTATGTTATTAATCCACCATTCTAGCTCTGTCTTCCCTTCAGCTGATAACACAGCGGGCTTTTCCCAGTTCCCCTTGCTTTGTTTAAGTGCGGAACACTTATCTTGTTCAAGTGCTCTGTAGTACAAAGGACCCATTGGCACAGCAAGAAAACAAGAAACCATTAGTCCAATACAAGATGCCAGAGATCTTATAGTTGTACTTTCCTGACTGAATAATAGAATGCATGCACACAGCAGTTTTTGTTTCCGTTCATCTGTCAGTGTGACTGTCATGTCTGTTGAGTTTATTTTGAAACCCAGGTAGGTAATTTCTTGCACAGGCATGAACTGTGATTTCTTTTCATGTACATAGAAACCTAGAGAGTCTAATAATTGTATCGTGTCTACCACACACTGTACAACTTCGGTTTCAGTCTCTCCCACAATCAAACTGTCATCAATGAATGAAGTGATCAGGTGACCCATATCATGTAAGCGTGCTAGGACAGGTTTCATGAGTTTTGTGAATTTTCTGGGAATCGGACTAAGTCCCATAGCAGCTGCCTGAAAACAGTACAGTTTTTCTCTCCATCTGAATTTCAGATATTTCCGAAAAGTCTCCTCTACTGCTATGACGTAATATGCATCTCTCAGATCAATTGATGCGAAAAAGCAATTTTGTGTAACTAGATCCAAAGCTGTATATATTGTTTCCATCTTAAATTTCTTATAGTCCACATTTTTGTTCAGAGCTTTCAGATTTAAAATCATTCTAAATGATCCGTCTTTTTTCTCCCTAACAAAGATAGGTGAGACAACTTGTCCTGATTCAGGTAAAGACTCTTTTATCACACCTTTTTTCAACAAGTTTCTTATTTCAGAGTCAACAGCATAGTTTTCACGCTTGCTAAACAACCTTTGCGAACTTTGCTTTATGTCTACTGGGCAATCATCAAAAGTGATTTTAATTCCTTCAACTGTTTCAAGTACATCAGGGTCAGAAGTTAGTTCATTCCAGTGTGACAGCTTTTCCTTTATGCTTCCTGCTTTAAAGTTATCAGGCTTCATTTCAAGATAAGCACACAAAGAAGGCAAGCAAAGTTCAAACTCACTAACCTTGTTTCCAGAAGGGAGGGGCGGTTCTGTCAAAGATCGAGTTACTGCCGGTGGCTGTTTTTCTGACCCTTCTTCCAAAACATTTTGTTTGCTTGACCGAAGGAACTCCCCCCCTGCCCCTGCCTCCACGGCTTCCGGCCTAAAAAAGAGCTACTGTTGTTATGCTGCCACGTGCTCCTCTTTTGCTGACCACGCATGTTCTGACCGAGTTTCTGGGACTCTTGCACTTCTTTTAGACATTTGTGAAAATCAGAGCCATACAGTAGTTCTGGGGTCATGGCAACCTGCGGTGCACATATGCCAGAGAGTTCACGGGGTAGGCAGGGTCGGTGCATGTCTCTCCGTTTCTGGGACAGGTCATGGTTGGCGTGACCTATGAGGGCAAGGGCATCTGAAAGTTGAGCTATGCATCCGGTCAGTTCACTGCGTACTGTAGTGGCATCCTGCCCTGAGATGGTATCTCTTACCCTCAAAAGTCGGTCGGTGCAGAGCGTTATGGCTATGGCAGCTTTTGACAGCGTTTTCTGTGTATTTGCCATCCGAATGTCTGTCTTTCTAGTGAAGGGCTTGAGGACAGAAAAAACTTCCTGGTTTGTTTGGGGAACGCCCAGGTATGCGCAATTTTCGGGAATCGGGTACTTTGTCAGTTTTTTCCCTCAGCTTTCTGTCTGGAAGTTTTGATCCAAATCTGGATTCAAGCAGCTTTGCCAATTTTCCTGAGACCGGTGGTCCTTTTTCTTCATTATCGTCAAAAGATGATGCCATTTCAGCAAAAATATCGTCATCCTCCTCCTCTGTAGCTTCTGCTATCAGCTCTTTTTCCAGTTCCTCTGCCTTATCAGAAACACTGTCGGTGACAAATTCTGAATCACTACCTGCCTTCTTTCTTTTCCCTTCATTCTCAGCGAGGGGTTTATCAGCGTCAGTGCTAATTTTTCTCTTCTTGGTGTGCAGTGCACTTCTTTCAAAATTGTCCATTCTTTTGGAAAGGTTCTGAATGATTGAAAAAATGTCTCGGAGAGATGGTTCCCTTTCCACCGAGGGTTCAGCAGAGGTGCCAGCTTGTGGTTCTTCATAGGATTCTGACTCCATAACCAAATCCTGGTCACTGGTGTAGTCCACAGAATGGATCTCCATTTTTTTTTTTTTTTTTTTTTCCCCCAGAAACTTTTCCACAAAAAAACAGATTTCACAAGCACTACAAAAAACAACAACGACCCCCAAGTTATACACAAAATAAAACAAACCAAGAAAAGCAAGGTCTAGAAACTATTATAGCTAGTGCTGAGATTCCTGATAGTGATGGGCGTTGCCGACACAGCAAGAGGCGATATGATAAACGTCTGGACAGTAGCTCGGCTAGGCACGAACTGACAGTAGGGGCTGCGCGCGGTTCTCATGTGCATATAGTGGAGGGATGCAGGAAATGAGCAAGAATTATATTTTATAAAGTCAGTATTATGGTATATATGTTGTTTTCATTCCATTGATGTGCAGACCATCGTCATCTGTTTAATGGTATAGTGCTGGTGATTAGGATTTTTTGTGTAAAAAAAAAAGGTAAATGTGTATTTATTGCTAAAGAACTGATTTTTTGATTGATTTTTTCCTGAAGAAATTGTGTTTGAATTATTTTCATGCAAGGTTGAGGTGATGTAAGTTTATATGCAAAAAACTTTTTAAATTCTGAAAACACCTTTTTTTGTTACTATGACATCATGTCATTTTTTTGTGTGTTTTAATTTTTCTTTACCTATGATGCTGCCGTGGAAAAATAAAACCAGTGAAAGGGAACCAAGCCTCCTGTTTGTAGTCTGGTCATTATAGCAGGGGCCACCAGCCATATGTTAGTTGAGGTTGATACTATATTGCTGCAGGATGTATGTTAGTTAAAGTTGATGTTATTATACTGCAGGATGATGTATGCTTGGCACCGCAGAATACAATTTTTTAATGATTTTTGGTAATTCCGAGTTATTTTTGTGAGCTTGAATGTGTAGGTTATCAAAATGTGTGCGTGCGTGAGCTTGCATGTGTGCGTGGGTGCAAATGCAAAAGATTTTCTATGATAGGAAAACTGTGGGAACACTTACAAATGCTTCCTTTACAAAAGTGTTCACACTCACCCATGTATGCATGCAAGGATGCATGCACTCATATCATGCACTTACACACACACGCATGCACTCATGCATGCATGCACTCACACTTGCACACTCATGCGCTCGCGCACACATGCACGCACACACGCACACACACACACACACGCACACACACACCAACAAACAAGCAGAAAAAATGGAAAGAACCACCCCCTCAAAAAAAAAATACAAACAACAAAAAAAAGGGAACTACAGACTAGTTAAACTTCAACACCTCTTCTTTTTTTTGTTCCTTGGCTAGAGCTCAGAGGCTCCCCAATGGTGACATTTTGTGTATGCGATAGTTTTTTGCATTCCATGTTATCTATTTATTTTATTCTTTTTTATATCAAGGATAATGGAATAAGCACTCCGTGTGTATGCAGTTTTGTAAATCTTGTCATCTGTTCCCATGGTCACACAATGGCCTACTCTTAGGAAAAGCAGAACAGAATTTAACATATGTGCAAAATGTTCTGTATGCATTCGCACACAGAGCCTCAGCTTATAGTCTCATCTGAAGGATGCGTGCGGAAAGATGTCTCCCCAGAGTGGAGTCAGCTCTGGTGTTAACTCCAGGGGAAAATCCCCTCGACCGGGAATCAAATCTGGGTTGTCAAATGGATCGGTGGTCTAGGTGGTCACGCGCCTTGCCTAGAAAGCAAAAAGTCCGGGTCGGAGTGTGCGGGGTTCGTACCCCGTTTGGACCCAAACTTTTTCCCCATCCATTAGACCCTGAGTGGTGGTCTGGGCGCTAGTCTTTCGGATGAGACGATAAACCGAGGTCCCGTGTGTTACACATCACTATTTAGCGCACGTAAAAGAACCCACGGCAACAAGGGGGTTGTCCCTGGCAAAATTCTGTAGAAAGAAGCCACTCTGATAGGGAAACAAATACACTTGCATGCAGGAAAAAGAAAAAAAAATGGGTAGGCGCTGCACATGTGGCGACGCGCTCTCCCCGGGGAGAGCAGCCCGAATTTCACGCAGAGAAATCTAGGTGACATAAAGTGGTACAAAATACAAAATTGCGAGTGCAATGTTCTGACAGCCAGGCTGTCCCATCCCCTAGAGGATGTATGCTGGGTATGTTCATGTTTTGTAGCCCACCAAACTCTGATATGAAGTGTGGGATCTTTAACATGCACATTTGATTGACTGTAGGCTATCCATATAACTATATACATGAAAGGAATTAAGGCACTGGCAGGTCTACACTTGACCTGATCTGGAAGGTCATAAAAATCCCCACCCTAAATTCATCAGATGCAGTGTTCACGGACCCATGGTAATGAGAACTCACTCACTCACTCACTCACTCACTCAGTCCCATGTCCCAAAGGACGTAGGGGGGACATGAGAGAAGACGCAACAGAGATCTTTTTCCATGCTTCACGATCCTGTGTGGCTAGTAGGAGGTGTTGCAGGGGTTGGGCGGTCCAGTCTTTGATGTTGTCAACCCATGATTTCTTTTGGCGGCCTCTTCTTCTCTTGCCCTCGACTGTTCCTTGCAGGATGGTTTTTGCTAGGGTGTTGTGTCTTGTGGTGTGACCAAACCACATCAGCTTTCTCCTCTTTATGGTGGAGAGCAAAGGCTCTTGGGGGCCCACACGCTTTTTGATTTCTTCTTTCACATAGTTATTGGTCTTGTGTTCTTTGTATGATATTTTGAGGAGTCTTCTGTGGCACTTGTTCTCGAATGCTTGGATTCTCCTCTCTAACTCTGCTGTCAGAGTCCATGATTCACAGCCATATAGGAGGATAGATATCACGAGGGATTTGTAAAGGTGGTATTTGGTGCAGAAGCTGATGTTGTTGCTTCTGATGATCTTCTCGAGTCTGACTAGAGCAGATGTTGCTGTTGCAATGCGAGCTTTCACTTCATTGTTTGATGTGCCATCTTTTGTTAGGATGGAGCCTAAGTATTTAAATTGGCTCACCTCTTCTAGTGTTTCTCCATTCATCTTTATTTCCGTGATGTCATTACTCGCGCTGTTGACCATGATCTTTGATTTCTCTGTACTGACCTCCATGCCGTATGCGCTCGCTCGATCTGTTAAATTGTCTGTGAGGATTTGCAGTTCTTGTTTGCTGCTGCCCATGAGGTCAATGTCATCTGCAAATCTGAGGTTGCAAAGGGGTCTTCCACCAATGGAGATGGAAGTGTGATATGATGAGAACAAACGGGGTCTAAACCACTGAGCTGTAAGCGTCCACCATACATCATTTGAATATGTTGATTCCTTGACATCCTGTGAGTAATGTAGCCATGCATGATCCTGATGCCCGCTGCCATGTTTGATGCCCAGCAGTGATGCTGACCAATCAGTGACCTCCACGACCTGACTGAAGCAGAGTGACTGAGGCACAGTGAAGGTCATGTAACGCTGTCAGCGCTAGCCGTGTTTGGCCATGCCATCCATCAATGACAGCCATCTTGGCTGACCTGACGACGTCACGGCGGACCTGATGACGTCATAGCTAACCAGATGACGTCATAGCTGACCTACTGATGTCATAGTTGACTGACTGTACACCATGTGCTGGAAAAGGGCATGGTCATAGCAGTGTGTAGATAGTGTTTTGATCCCTGCAGGTCCATGTATTCTCATGATTGAACATCTCTCTCCATACACTCTACAATAGAGTTGACACAGCATCTCAGTTCTGTCCTTAAACTGGATAGAACGTTTCATTTCTGTCCATACGGTAGACACAGCATTAAAAATTTGACTTCTATCTTTTAGATAGAGCAGTTTACTTCTGTCCTTAGACAGAGCATTTGTCTTCTATCGTAGAGTACACAGATCATTTGACTTCTGGCCCTTACAGAGCAATCCAAACTTCTGGAAATTCTATTGGCAGGAATTCCCTCTTTTCTCTCCCTCTCTTTGTTTCTGCCTTGTTCCTTTACTTCCCGTCACCTCCTTATTGCCTATTTTCTGCCTTTTAGGTCCATTCTCTTACCTTTTTGTGGAAAGATTTATTAAATGATATCAATTCTCTCCCACGCCAAAGTCAGAAGCGCTGGACCTGATTTATCAGGCGCTTAATGACAGCGCAACGCTTTTTTTGTTTTAACTCATATAACATAATAATAATAATAATAATAATAATAATAATAATAATAATAATAATAATAATAATAATAATAATAATAATAATAATAATGTAAGGAATTTATATAGCATACAACAATAGCTACTGTCTGAGCATTCGACGGAGAAGACAAGAAAACAAGATTCTCCAGTTAACAAAAAAAACAAAAAATTTAATGATGGTCAAACGTAATCTAACTCTGCCTAGGACGGTCCCAAGCCCGGCTGAAAAAGGAGGAGGGTTTGGCGTAGGGTTAGCTACCCCACCCTGTGAAAAAAACTCTAGCTACAGAAACGCCAAATAGCAATTTATCAGACATCGCGGACCTGGGGAGGAATGGACCTCCAGCTGGAAGGAGTATGAAGTCGGGCGGTGAAAGCCAGAATCATCTGGAAGCCGTCAGACCGAAGACCATCATCTCCACCAGGACCACCACATCCATCGGTACATGGAACGTCAGGACCATGTACGAGACGGGGAAGACAGCGCAAGTAGCCGCAGAGATGAGGAAATTCAACCTCACCATCCTAGGAATCAGCGAAGTCAGATGGACTGGTTCCGGGCAGAAGCGACTGACTTCCGGGGAGCTGCTGCTGTTCTCGGGGCACGAGCAGGAAGATGCTGCACACACCCAGGGAGTCGCCCTGATGCTTTCCAAGCCAGCACAGGGAGCGCTCATCGGGTGGGAGGCACACGGACCAAGGATCATGACAGCCTCTTTCCGTACAAAGAAGAAGAGGATCAACATGGACATTATCCAGTGCTACGCCCCAACAAACGACAGCGAGGAGGAGGAGAAGGACGACTTTTATAACAGATTGCAGACCATCATACAAGACAGACCGAAGAGAAACATCATCATCGTAATGGGCGACTTCAATGCCAAGATAGGTAGTGACAACCAGGGATACGAGGAGATCATGGGGCGGCATGGGCTAGGCGAGATGAACGACAACGGGGAGAGGTTCGCAGACCTGTGTGCCACAAGCAACCTGGTCATCGGAGGAAGTGTTTTCCCGCACAGAAGGATACACAAGGCAACTTGGGTGTCGCCAGACCTGTCAACGGAGAACCAGATCGACCACATCTGCATCGTGAAGAAGTTTCGCCGCTCCCTACAGGATGTACGCGTCAAGCGAGGAGCAGACGTCGCTTCGGATCACCATCGACTTGTTGCCCGATTGAAGCAGAAGCTGAAGAGAAATTGGACGGGGGGATCCAGTCAACGCCAGTGTTACAACACCACGGCGCTGAAGGACAACAGGAAGCAAGAAGAGTTCAAGGTCACCCTATCCAACAAGTTCCAAGTCCTAGCAGAGCTGCTTGAAGAGGAGACGATAGAAGAGAGGTGGCAGAGAGTGAGAGAGACAGTGACCTCAACATGTCAGGAAGTACTGGGCCCCAAATCATTCACACACAAGGAATGGATTTCAGCAGCTACGCTAGAGAAAATAGAAGAAAGAAGAGAAAAGAAATTAGCCGTCAACAGCAGCAGGACACGATCAGCAAAAGCAAAAGCCCAAGAGGAATACACAGAAGCAAATAGGGTTGTAAAGCGAAGCATTAAAGCAGATAAGCAAAACTACTTGGAGACATTGGCAAAAGAAGCAGAAGATGCAGCTCACCAGAACAGCACCAAGGACCTGTACTTCATCATCAAGAAGTTATCAGGGAAGTTTGCCAAGCCAGAGAGACCAGTAAAAGACAAGAACGGAGGAGTAATAGCTGATGACGAAGGACAGAAGAACAGGTGGATTGAGCACTTCCAGGAGTTACTCAACAGACCAGCACCTACAAACCCACCAGAGATACCGACAGCCGCAAGCGACTTGCCGATCAAGTGTAGTGCTCCCACAAAGGAAGAGATCCGCAGCGCCATCAAGCAATTGAGGAATGGTAAGTCTGCAGGACCTGACAGCATCCCAGCAGAAGCCCTGAAAGCCGATGTCGAGACCAGTGTGGAGCTCCTCTACCCGCTCTTCGGCAAGATCTGGGAGGAAGAAGAAATACCAACAGAATGGAAAGAGGGTTACCTCATCAAACTCCCCAAGAAAGGCAACCTCAGTTCCTGCTCCAACTACAGAGGGATAACGCTGTTGTCCATCCCAGGAAAGGTGTTTAACCGCATCCTGCTGAACCGGATGAAGGACACAGTAGACCCGCATCTCCGTGACCAACAAGCTGGCTTCCGAAAGGAAAGATCATGCACGGATCAGATTGCAACACTGCGCATCATCCTGGAACAGTCCTTGGAATGGAATTCGCCACTATACATCAACTTCATAGACTATGAGAAGGCTTTTGACAGCGTTGACAGACAGACCCTCTGGAGGCTACTGAGACACTATGGAGTGCCAGAGAAAATCACCAACATCATCAGGAAATCATATGAAGGAATGACCTGCAGAATAGTTCATGGCAGACAGCTCACCGACGCCTTTGAAGTAGATACCGGAGTAAGGCAAGGCTGCTTACTATCTCCTTTCCTGTTCCTGCTGGCCATCGACTGGGTCATGAAAACCTCAGCGGACCAGAAACGAAATGGCATCCAATGGACACCCTGGAAACAGCTAGACGACCTTGACTTTGCGGATGACCTGGCCCTTCTCTCCCACACCCAGCAACAGATGCAGGAAAAGACCAACATCGTTGTGGAGAACTCAGCTAAACTGGGCCTCAACATCAATAGAGGAAAGAGCAAGGTACTCAAGACAAATGCAGCCAATGCAACACCCATCACAGTCAAAGGAGAAGCGCTGGAAGAGGTGGAAAGCTTCACATACCTCGGCAGCATCGTGGACACACAGGGAGGAACAGACACAGACGTCAGAACCCGCATCGGTAAAGCAAGGGCAGCCTTCAAGCAGCTCAGAAACGTCTGGGGATCAAGCGACATCAGCATCGCCACCAAGACCAGGCTCTTCAACACCATCATCAAGCCAATACTAATGTATGGAGCAGAGACCTGGAGAAACACCATCACCACCATGAAGAAAATCCAGGTCTCCATCAACACCTGCCTCAGGAAGATCCTCAAGATACGCTGGCCAGACAAGATCAACTTTGAAGAATTATGGCAAAGAACCAGACAACAGCCTGTTGAGAAAGAAATCCTACAGAGACGTTGGCGATGGATAGGACACACCCTACGGAAACCTGTATCCAGCATCACAAGACAAGCTCTCACCTGGAATCCACAAGGGAAAAGAAAGAGAGGGCGGCCTAGAAATACCTGGAGTCGGGACCTGGATGCAGATGCGAAAAAGATGGGCAAGACGTGGGGACAACTGGAACGCCTAGCCCAGAGCCGAGATGCCTGGAGACAGCTAGTTGGCGGCCTATGCCCCAGAAGGGACCACAGGCAGACATGACATGACATGACAAACGTAATCTATCAAAAACATTGCCACAACATCACAAACTGACCTGTCTCTATATACTTTCCAACCTTGTTTATTCCACTATATGTGGGAGTGAGTGCTGGATAGAAATTACGATCTATACCTGAGGGAGGGGGGGGGGGAGGGGGGAATAAGAAATTATTTCCTCTATGCATGACGTTGTATATGCCTCAAAGTTTTTTTTCCCCTTCTCTTTCTTTCTTGTTGGTGCTGGCTGACTTTGTGGCGTGTTTGATGAAAGGGGAGAACATCAAAGGCCTATCAAACAACCTCGTTTACCTCCCATGGGGCAATCAAAACACGCGGAGAAAGAGAGAGAGAGAGAGAGAGAGAGAGAGAGAGAGAGAGAGAGAGAGAGAGAGAGAGAGAGAGAGAGAGAGAGAGAGAGACAGACAGACAGACAGACAGACAGACAGACAGACACAGACAGACAGACAGACAGACACAGACAGACAGACAGACAGACAGACAGACAGACAGTATGAATATAGTATGCATTTGACTTTCTTGTTTTTTCTTTTCTCTCTCTCTCTTCCATTTGAGCACCGAAACAGAGCCGTCGCTTGCCAGTGTTCTGTACTAATCTAATGTTTGAAGGAATTGTTGATATTATATAAAAAAACCATAACAAAAGAACTCTGAATAGTTTTAGCATTCAGGTAGTCTCACACACACACACAGACACACACACACACACAGACACAGACACACACACACACACACAGACACAGACACACACACACACACACACACACACACACACACACACATACATGACATTTATATATACACACGCACGCACGCACACACGCACGCATGCACGCACACACACATATCATGTAGATTTTGTTCATTTTTTTTATGGATGCTAAAGTCATTTCTTTGTTGCTTTCTTATCAGACTTAAGACTTGTTCTGTTTCTATTGTTTAAGCTGCAATTAGTTTTTGCTTCTTCTTTTTTCTTAATTATTTTTTTATATATTTTCATAGAATTAACAAGCAATGTTTTTCTTTGGCTGTCTTAGGCATTTTGTACTTTTTTAAACCGTTATTTCTTTGTAAAGGCAAGGCGAAAAAAGCTGTATAAGCTTGTTCTGTTTCACTCAGTACAAATTATTTCGACTTGACTTCACCTGGGCTGACATATTGACACATTGAATTTTGGCTAAAAACTGATTTTGTTTGACTGATCTGATCTGTCGAAAGAGTTTTCTCAATTTTTCCTTTTCCATTGTGTTCATTAAAGTTTACCACAGCACGTTCTTGCTCCAGTTAGTTTTTTTTCTGATTTTATCGATTTTTGCTTTGAGTTTTTATTTGTAAGCATTCTACTCTTTTACATGATTTTCGGGCTTAACTTTAGTCTTAGGCTGTTTTCTAGACCTCTTCATTTATAATTTGTTTTGGTTTCTTTCTGGGTTTTTTTTTCTTCTTCCTAAAATTAATTGTCTTCTGCCTGCGTCAGTGAGCTTTGTCATGTCAATCGAAAGTTCGTCTTGCGACTTATCACTTTCCACCCATGTATAGCAACTGTACCCCCCCCCCCCCAAAACAAAACAAAAAAAACCAAAACAAACAAAACAAACCAAAACAAAAAAAATGAAAACAAAAAAACCCATACCAAAAACAACCCCAAACAAACAAAATATAAAAAAAATAACCAAAACAAAAAGGAACCTCCAAAAAACCCCAAACAAAACAGCACTACACTTCTTTCTCATGACCGGAACAGTCGTGAAGGAGATATGAGAGACGATTCTGCAGCCAGCCGTTGCCATCCAGCCCTGTCCTCCGCCTTCCGAATGAGTGTTGGACTGTCCAGGTGGGTCCACTCCTTGATGTTATCCATCCAGCTTTTGGTTTGTCTGCCTCGGCGTCTGCCACCTTCTAGCGTTCCTTGTAGGACTGTCTTGGGGAGGGTGTTGTGGCGTGTGACATGGCCGAACCATGCCAGCTTCCTTTTCTTGACAGTGGCTAGTAGGGGTTCCTGAGGGCCAGCCATCAGTGCGACTTGACTTCGCACATAGGTGTTTGTTTTCCTATCCTTCCAGGAAATTCCAAACAGTCGCCTGAAGCATTTTGTCTCGAACGTCTGGATCCGCTTGGTGGTTTCAGCGGTCATTGTCCAACTTTCGCAGCCGTAGAGCAAGATGGAGATGACCAGTGATCAAAACAGCAACAAACAAACAAAACAAACCAAAATAACAAAAACAACCACCAAACCTCTTCCAAACACAAGTTACTTGTTTCAGTTTAGAAACACGAGGCTATGGATCCTCTCACAGTAGCTCCGTTCCTTCCTGGAGTCCCCAAGAAACCATCAATATCCTGTTTTCTTTTCTTCTCTTTCTCTGTGAAACTTGTGTGCTGTTCTTGGCAAGGGAATATTTATATACCCTCGTGTTCCTCAGGCAGTGCAGTTTCTGTGCGCGCGAGTCCGGACCATTGTTTCAAGTCAAATTGATCTATTCACAACCTTCAAGATCAAGAGTTGAGTATATAAAGACACTCTTTCTTCGCCTCTGGTCTCAAGGGGATGGGATAGCTCAGTGGTCAGAGCACTCGCTTTCCCCTAGCTAAGGTTAAGCAGCATCGATCGTGGTTACCAGTTGGATGGGTGACCGTTTGCGCGCCTTGGCTTCAGCACAGTCCCCCCAGTTCACCCAGCTGTAAATGGGTACCTACCCTCCTTAGGGTCAGGGAAGGTAAAGCAGCGATAGACAGAGAGGAGATGGGTGCCGCCCTCAATATGTTGGTCCCTGGAGAAGCTGAGGTCTCTGATGCCTCGCTACACTACGACCACATAGGTTGTAGGACACCTTTACCTTTTACCTTTAGTCTTCACCATCCTCGGCTTACCAAGATTGTGTTGGATGCATCTTTAGTCTGGCCTCTCCCTCAACGATCTATCTGCTTTGGTTGGATGCTGACCGGGATTGGAGTCCTGGCTGCCATTGCTCGTAGGATCGGCGATGGGAACATCAGTTCCAATGCCACGACAAGACAGAGGCATATCATGGTGAAGTTTGCCTTCTTTAGTGAATACAAAATGTGATTAAGATATTTATTTTATTTATTTATTTATTTATTCTTTTATATCGAGGATAACAGAATAAGCAATCATGTGCTTTTTTTCATCCGGTCCCCGTGTGTATGCAGTTCTGTAAATATTGTCATCTGTTCCCACCGGCACACGATGGCCTACTCTTACGAAAAGCGGAACAGGATTTAACGTGTGCGCAAGATGTTCTGCGTGCGTTCGCACACGGGGCCTCGGTTTAAAGTCTCATCCGAAGGACTTTTGGGGAGAGTGGAGTCAGCACTGATGTTAACTCCAGGAGAAAAATCTCCTCGACCGGACTAGAACCCGGGTCTTCAAATTGCCAGCGCAATGTTCTGACCACTAGGCTATCCGGATGTGTGTGTGGGTGTGTGTGTGTGTGTGTGTGTGTGTGTGTGTGTGTGTGTGTGTGTGTGTGTGTGTGTGTGTGTGTGTGTGTGTGTGTGTGTGTGAGAGAGAGAGAGAGAGAGAGAAGAGAGAGAGAGAGAGAGAGAGAGAGAGAGAGAGAGAGAGAGAGAGAGAGAGAGAGAGAGAGAGAGAGAGAGAGAGAGAGAGAGAGAGAGAGAGAGAGAGAGAGAGAGAGAGAGAGAGTGCCTCAAGTTTATTTCCATGGGCAAGAGACAAACTGTTCAGAAAATATTTTGGACATCCACAAGCATAATTATAAGCACACTCATGCCCACACACTCTTTTGCTCTGTCTGTCTGTCTGTCTGCCTGCCTGCCTCTCTCTCTCTCTCTCTCTCTCTCTCTCTCTCTCTCTCTCTCTCTCTCTCTCTCTCTCTCTCTCCCCCCTCTCTCTCTCTCTCTCTCTCCCTCCCTCTCTCTATCTCTCCTTCTCTCTCTCTCTCTCTAACTCTCTCTCTCATGTCTCAATACACTCCTTTGTCACATTAACCGTGCCCTTTCCAGAGCATAAAGCCAAAGGGCAAAACGCTGAGGAGGATATATGAATCATTTGACTTCAAAAGCTCTGAACTACGTGTACATAAAGACACAGTAATTAATTCTGAAACAAACTCATCATCTGATGAAAGGAAGACCAGGAAACCGGCGGTGAGTCACGTGAAGGGGAAAAACAAAAAAAGGGGAGAGGAGGGAGGGGGGGGGGGGGGGGGGGGGGGGGGGGGGGAGAAATTGATTGAGTAAGATTGAACAAATCTGTAATACTCAGGTCAACACAATAGCTTTCATGCCCCACCACAGAGGGGGAAAAAGGTGGGGGAGGGGTGGGAGTTTAAAAAAAAAAAATGATCTATCATTTTATTCATTTTATTCTTTTATATCGAAGATGATGGGATAAGCACTCTTGTGGGTTTTTTTACATCCACTCCCCGTGAGTATGCAGTTTTGTAAATGTCATCTGTTCCCACCGGCACACAAGTGGGGGAGGAGGATGTTTTAAGCTCCAGTCATGTATTTTAAGAATTGAGTTTGAGAACTGAAAATATTTCCCTCCCATCTTCGCCAACAGATTTTTAAAAAAATTGGTTATTGTTTGGTAACTAAAAACTAGATAGGCAGTACTTAGGGAATTGTTACCCCCCATTTCTTTTTTCTAAAGAGAGGGATTTTATTTATTTATTTATTTATTCATTTATTTATTTATTTATTCTTTTATATCGATGATAACAGAATAAGCAATCATGTGCTTTTTTTCATCCGGTCCCCGTGTGTATGCAGGTGTTGTTACTCTGGAACTGAACAGAGCTTCTGTGTCACTGGTTACTGGTTCAGCATGCAGCCCCTTGTGTGTGATGGAGGACCGCTTTGTCATTTTTAACATGTCTGAATCCTTTTTTTATTATTTGAAATCATTTTCTTGTTGTTTCAGTTTAATTTATTCTGTTTTGTGATATTTTGATCACTACTGTATTTTATTTGACTTCTTTTGGTTTCCTTTTGTAAAAAAAAAAAAGTAGTCAAAGTCACATTTTTACAAATAAACAAGTAGCTATACCATGTTATAAACATCACATTTCAAGGTTCTGAATATGAATTCCTCTGTGGGACATGGCTTTTAAAGGTGTGGTGTTGGAAAGGCACGCACATGGCTGAGAAAACAGAACTGCATTGGTTTGATTCATTTTACCTTATCTAAGAATAAGAATGTAGTTGAGTTGACTTTTTCTAAGTTCTGTTTTCTTTGTTGAACAAATATATTCCAGGTCACGTCATTAGGAATGGAAAAAGTGGCCACGCTATGTGGAAAACCTCACGTGTGCAGGCTGCTGACAGGAAAGCCCCGTGTGACCTGCCCTTTAACGCTGTGGTTTTTGGACAGGCAGACACGTGGCTGGGCACAGAGAAGAGCCGGCCTAGGTCACACTGAACAAAAAACATGTCCATCGTTATTTTTCTTGTCCCTTATAAGGAAAAATAGGGAATAACCAGTTCCTCTCTCTCTCTCTCTCTCTCTCTCTCTCTCTCTCTTTTCTCTCTCTCTCTCTCTCTCTCTCTCTCTCTCTCTCTCTCTCTCTCTCTCTCTCCTAGTGGTCAGAACATTGCCTGGCAATTTGACCACCCCTCTGGTGGAGGAGATTTTTCTCCTGGAGTTAACATCAGTGCTGACGCCACTCTCCCCAAAAGTCCCTCGGATGAGACTTTAAACCGAGTCCCCTGTGCGAACCTACGCAGAACATCTTGCGCACATGTTAAATCCTGTTCCGCTTTTCGTAAGAGTAGGCCATCGTGTGCCGGTGGGAACAGATGACATTTACAAAAGTGCATACACACGGGGACTGGATATAAAAAAGCACAAGAGTGCTTATTCCATTATCCTCGATATAAAAGAATAAAAAAGAATAAATCTTGGTCTGTCTGTCTGTCTATGTCTATGTCAATATCTCTGTTTCTCTTCTGTGTGTGTGTGAGTGTGTCTGTGTGTGTGTGTGTGTGTGTGTGTGTGTGTGGTGTGTGCGCGCGTGTGTGTGTGTGTGTGCCTATGTGCATGTGCGGCATTAGTGTGTGTGTGTTTGCCTGGGTGTGTGTGTACGCGCACGTGGATGTATGTCTGTGCACACATGGGACTTTCTTTTCTTTGTCATTTCTTCGTCTTTCTTTATCCTCTTGTTTGTATTTCTCTACAGCTCAAGTTAGGTGTCCCATAACCTGCGTGGTCGTAGGGGAGCGCGCCAGGCATCAGAGACCTCAGCTGCTTGCGCGCGCGCGGGCGCGCGCGTGTGTGTGTGTGTGTGCGCGCACGAGTGCGTGCGTGCATGCGTGTGTGTGTTTTCATCACACAGTCCTAAAATAGCAGGCCAATCCTCACAGTTCTGCACAGCAGTGCTAAGGCAGCTAGAAATAACTGCTTCACAATATCATGTCATGGCTGTGTTTCCCACATTCTCGTTCAATGCTGAACTTTATTTTCCTAGGTCCAGTTTCAAATTTAGTCACACCTGAAAACAAAAGCCTGTATTTAGTGGCACCTGGTCTACGGATTTGCTGGGCCTGGCTGCCTAACGGACGCAGTTTTGCTCTTTATGACAGACAACAATCGTTGCTGTCTGAGCGTTTGATGAAGAACAAAAAGAACAAAAACTTAAAGAAAAGAATCTTGCTGAATTTACCTAACACTATAAGCTTATGTGTACTTCTGGCCTAGATAACACTAAGGTAGGAATCCAATCCAATCCAATCATGTTGTTTATAGCCCTGCCGACCACACAGACCATATCGGGGCTGTAGGAATCAAGGATTCGAAAGGAGAGCAGCCTGAATTTCATGCAGAGAAATCTACTGTGACATAACTTGGTAGAATATATATATATATATATATATATATATATATATATATATATATATAATATATATATATATATATATATATATATTGTATATAATATAATATATTTCAATTTTGTCTCGTGGTCTTAGGCGTTGCTACAATCTAAAGTACCACCATCATTGTCACCATAGCTTAGCTTTGGTGCCTTTTTTTTTCTTTTCGCTTTTTGCTTCTACGATTGTAGTGGATTCATGTCTGGGTCTTCAGAGTGTGCGGGTTCACACACAGTAGACTGTTGCTGTTGGAGGGACGTATGTTTCTTCTTCTTCTTTTTTCATGACCGGAACGGTCGTGGAGGAGACATGAGAGACGATTCTGCAGCCAGCCGTCGCCATCCAGCCCTGTCCTCCGCCTTCCGAATGAGTGTTGTAGTGATGTATGTAGTGATTGTTATATCTCTACACCGAAACATTGATTTCAATCTGTCTGTCTCTTTATTTCGTCTCTTCATCGCTTGTGATCTCTCCATGGAGTTTTCTGTCTCTGCCTTTGTTTGCGTGACCGTCTGTGACTGAATTTGTATTTGTTTTTGTTGGATTTGTTTTTGTTCCTGGGCTAGAGCTCCGAGGTTCACCGACAGTGAGATTGTAGGGCATGTGACCGTCCCCCTTCCCCCACCTCCCCATTGAGGTAGCCGCATTCTGCCTTCGTGGATAGTGTCGAAACATGATATTTGTGTGCATGCCTTTTTTCTCGTTTTTTCGTCATCGGGTCAAATCGGCAAACGATGGACTACTTTCCCTTTAGGCGGAACGGGTTTTGAACGTGTGTGCAGGATATTATGCGTGCGTTTGCACACAGGGCCTCAGTTTATAGTCTCATATAAAGGACTTTGACGTACGTTCGGTTTGAGGTTTTTGTCATTCTGGGAAGAAAATGTGAAGAGGGGCGCAACTCTGTATGCGACCAGTAGTAACTTGCGTCTCCCAGTATTGAACTGAATTGAATTGAAATTGAAGTGACATGAATTGAATCGAAATAAAAGGACAGGGCTGGGAATCGAACCCAGAATC
>CM060338.1:2707306-2717306 GCA_030674155.1 Stramonita haemastoma
AGAGAGAGAGGAGAGAGAGAGAGAGGAGAGAGAGAGAGAGAGAGAGAGAGAGAGAGAGAGAGAGAGAGAGAGAGAGAGAGCAAAAAGTACAAAAGAACGTAGAAAGGGGAAAGAAACACACACACACACACACACACACACACACACACACACACACACACACACACACACACACACATACACACACACACACACACACACACACACACCTTACACACCAAACACACACAGACAGACAGACTCACACACTTACACACACACACACACACAACACACACACACACATTTCTACAGGGTACACCATCCACCCAGCAAATAGCACAGAAGCAACGTAAGGTCTCTCACAGTGGACAGAGAAGCCATGGAAAAAGCCAGAGTGGAAATGGCACCACTGCAGACACACAGTCACAGTACCACTCCACACATAGTGCCGATGCCAAGACGACTGTGGCTCCAACAATCAGGAAACACGTGACAGAGTCACTGAGAATTGTGGGATCACGTGTCAGTTGACCTTTGCCCTCCACCACCTCATCCAGTCTGTGTGACCACTGGTCTGTGCTGATGAAAAGCTGACCTTCACAGGATGACCAAAGAAACAAATGTTGACAACAGAAAAAGGTAAAGGTGTCCCATAACCTAGGCGGTCATAGGGACACACAACAAGATGACCACTCAACAAGACATCCACGCAACGAGATGGCCTAGCAACAAAATGCAAAATGGTCAGTCAACAAGATGTCTACATATTGACACGCACTAGGATGAACACTCAACCAGATGGCCACTCAATAAGATGGCCAATCAATTAGATGGCCACTCAACAAAATAGCCACTCAACAAGATGGCCACACAACAAGATATCCACTCAAAAAGATGGCCACACAACAAGATGCCCACACAACAAGATACGCACTCCACAAGATGGCTATGTAACAAAACCCCCCTGTTTTCTAAACAGAGGTTACCCAGGGCAGTGGTTAGGGAGGCAGGTGGATGGGTGCCCAGAGGAAGGAATGACTAGCGGTGTGGTTTGCATGGCAGGAGGGCCAGGGAAACCTGCTCCACAGAATCAGGCTCTGGCACGTTAGGGAGGTAACTGAGAGGTAAGAACATTGCTCAGCAGATCTTCAAAGGGTGACCTCATGACTTCAAACAAGAAGGAGAAGAAGAAGAGGAGGTGGAGGAGGTGGAGGAGGAGGAGGAGGAGGAGGAGGAGGAGGAGGAGGAGGAAGAAGAAGAAGAAGAAGAAGAAGAAGAAGAAGAAGAAGAAGAAGAAGAAGAAGAAGAAGAAGAAGACAGGCAGGCAGGCAGGCAGGCAGGCAGGCAGGCAGGCAGGCAGGCAGGCAGGCAGGCAGGCAGGCAGGCAGGCAGGCATACATACATACATACATACATACATACATACATACATACATACATACATACATACATACATACATACATACATACATACATACATACATACTACATTGTTAACTGTCTTAGTCCAGTCTCATTGTTTTCAAAACAGACCTACTGAGGCATGAAATAGCCTAGGGCTGGGTGAGATAGGCAGTTATATAGAAGAAACAGTAAGAGGCTGAAAGACAGACGAGTCCCCTGAGCCCCATCCTCACCATTCAGAGTGAAATACTCACGCCCTGACCCTCTGAGGGAAGGGGGAAAGTCAAACCCAATGGCCAAACCTCACCAGAGAAAAATGATTAACCCATTTTTGCCCAGCAGTGCCCACAGTGACTGCTGTCTGCCTCAAAGAATGGACAATGTGCGTGATCAGGAACAGGAACTCTGATGTTCTGTCAACAACAAGACAGGATTAATCTGGGGATAGTGCATTCCACTTTCTCCCTGTACTCTTACTTTCCTCCTTTCCTTCTCCTTTTCTCTTCCCCGCAGGCAACAGTTCATTCACTATGAGGTAAAGGTGACAGGAGAAATAAACTAGCAGATAGTTCTGTGCAGGAAAAGATATGTTTTTCTAGGTTCCTAGATTTTTTTTGTAGTAATTTTTCTTTTGTTTCTTTTTTTGTTTTGAAAACAACATTCAGGACGCAGTTTCTTGATAAAAGAGAGAAGGAGAGAGAAGAGAGAGAGAGAGAGAGAGAGAGAGGAGAGAGAGAGAGAGAGAGAGAGAGAGAGAGAGAGAGAGAGAGAGAGAGAGAGAGAGAGAGAGTTTGTAATGTATACACTAGCATGTGCACATGTTTGTATGTGTTTGTAGTTTGAGAATGCATATGCATGACAGTGTTTCTGTTTGATTGTAAGGAACCTATTGACACCCATCACAAATAGTCATTTCAAGATTCAGCACAGCAAATTGTAAAAAAAGAGAGATTCTTTTGAAACATGCACCACACCACAGTATGCTAAACTATATACTACATTGATCTTTCAATGGGTGGTGATCATGAGGGTGCTGCACTGACAAAAGCAAACCTCACCAGCTTTTACCATTTATGGCATTCATGCACCACTAGTTTTAAAATACCTCAAAGAAAGGATGATATGACAAAGCATGGCCCAATGAACCCTGATCTGCCTTATTACTACATAGTTTTAAAATACCTCAAAGAAAGGATGATACGACAAAGTATGACACAATGAACAGTGATCTGCTACACTACTGTGGAAATTCACAAAACAGGCCAAGGACAAAAAGGGAGAAATGTTAAGGAGGGAAAGAAAGAGTTAAACATTGAAAGAAACCTCTAGGGGAAGAACTAGTTAAGGAATGGGCAGACTATCCAGGGTAGGGAAAAGTTTAGTAGTTGAGAATATAACCTTTTTTGGGATCAAAGAGTTAAAAAAAACAACCAAATCAAAAGTCAAGGACTGGAAGGTAAGAGCCTCTAGTGCAAGAAAGAAGTCAAGAATGGAAAGACCCCCCCCCCCCCCCCTGAAAAAAATAAGGAGCAGAAAGAACACTTAGGAGAAAAAAGAGTTCAGCAATGGAAAGAACAACTAGGAAAAGAAAGGGTAAAAGCATAGAAAGAAACCTTTAGGAGAAGATAGGGTTAAAGAGTAGGAAAGAACCTTTAGGAGAAGAAAGGGTTAAAGAATGGAAAGAATCTCTAGAAGAAGTGAAGAGAGAATGGAAAAAAACCTCTAGACAAGAAAGAGTTAAAGAACGGAAAGAAACTATGGGAAGAAAGAGTTAAAGAATGGAAAGACAGAATGGAAAGAATCTCTTGGAGAAGAAAGAGTTAAAGAATGGAAAGACAGAATGAAAAGAAAGAATGGAAAGATCCTTTAGGAGAAGAAAGGGTTAAAGAATGGAAAGACAGAATGAAAAGAAAGAATGGAAAGAGCCTCTAGGAGAAGAAAGGGTTAAAGAATGGAAAGACAGAATGAAAAGAAAGAATGGAAAGAACCTCTTGGAGAAGAAAGAGTTAAAGAATGGAAAGACAGAATGAAAAGTAAGAATGGAAAGAACCTCTTGGAGAAGAAAGAGTTAAAGAATGGAAAGACAGAATGAAAAGAAAAAATGGAAAGAGCCTCTAGGAGAAGAAAGGGTTAAAGAATGGAAAGACAGAATGAAAAGAAAGAATGGAAAGAACCTCTAGGAGAAGAAAGAGTTAAAGAATGGAAAGACAGAATGAAAAGAAAGAATGGAAAGAACCTCTAGGAGAAGTAAAGGGTTAAAAAAGATTAAAGAAAAAATGGAAAGAAGGTCTATGAGAAGAGAGAGAGTTAAAGACTAGAAAGAAAAAATGGGGGAAAAAACAGGAGAAGAAAGCGTTAATGACTGGTATGAGTCTGCAGGTCCAGAAAGAGTGAAGGAATGGAGAGGGTCTCCAGAGGGCTCTCCCCCTCCCCCCCCTGATCCTCAGAGGCTTACTTCTCCGGTGAAGGCATCACACCAGGCAGTGAGAACAGGAGAGCTCTGTTTGGCCATACCAGGGAGGGGAAATACAGTTAACCTTTTCACACCCAATACATCCATGCTGCTGTTTAGAGACTTGTCAAAGGCTGACTTGGTATGGCACTGAACTTATGTGTGTGTGTGTGTGGGGGGGGGGGGTGTTGAGTGTGTGTGTGTGTGTGTGTGTGTGTGTGTGTGTGTGTGTGTGTGTGTGTGTGTGTGTCTGTGTGTCTGTGTGTCTGTGTGTCTGTGAGTGTGTGTGTGTGTGTGTGCACGTGCACAGACATGCATGTGTGCGTGCCTCTGTATATGTGTATGTGTATGTATATGTATGTGTACATGTGTATGTGATTGTGTGTTTGTGTGTGTATTGTTGTATGTATGTATGTATGTATGTATGTATGTATGTATGTATGTATGTATGTATGTATGTATGTATGTATGTATGTATGTATGTATGTATGTATGTATCTATCTATCTATCTATCTATCTATCTATCTATCTATCTATCTATCTATCTATCTATCTATCTATCTATCTATCTATCTATGTTTTCTTTTTCTTTTATTTTATACCACTTTATGTCACAGCAGATTTCTCTGCCTGAAATTCGGCCTGCTCTCCCCGGGGAGAGCGCGTCGCCACAAGTGCAGCGCCTACCCATTATTTTTCCCCCTCAGGGATGGTGTCTAAACACAACACCTGTGTACATGCTGTTTTTTTTTCATATAATTTTGTCATCCACTCCTACCGGCACACGATGGCCTGCTCTTCCGAAAGGCGGAACGGGGTTTTAACGTGTGCACAAGATGTTCTGCGTGCGTTCGCACACGGGACCTCGGTTTATAGTCTCATCCGAATGACTTTGACATTCAGTTCGATTTTTTCGTCAAACTGGGAAGAAAGGGCGAGCTGGGTTCGAACCCAGAAACTCGCGGTTTACATATTGGCAGGCGAACGTCTTAACCATCCTGCCACCACCATCCTGCCACCGTTCTTCCTATGTGTGTGTGTGTGTGTGTGTGTGTGTGTGTGTGTGTGTGTGTGTGTGTGTGTGTGTGTGTGTGTGTGTGTGTGTGTGTGTATGTGTGTGTGCGTGCGTGCGTGTGTGTGTGTGTGTGTGTGTGTGTGTGTGTGTGTGTGTGTGCGTGCGTGCGTACGTGCGTGCATAAATTTGTTCGTAAGTACGTGTATGCTTTTGTGTATGAGCACTCGTATGCATATATGAGTACAAACAAACCCTTAACATACATTCTTGTCTTGTGACCAAGCAATCCATTTCTTTTTTGTTATTCCAGTCTGCCTCTCTGAAAGTCAGCAAATAACACACTAAAACCACCCATCTACTGTTTTTTTTCTTCAGGAAATATTTCACCAGCTTTCCTCCTGGGTCATATCAGAACTGACCAAGTGAGGATAAGAACTGACCCATAGAGAATGAATACCATACTTATTCCCATCTACCTTCCCCTTCCCCTATCCCGTAGTCCGTAGAGGGTGGGGGCACCACTGAAGAGTTTCCTGTCTACAAGATTATCCCAAAGTAGAGTCTATTACTGAGAGAAGGGGGGTCAGGGTGGTCAGTGCTGTCCGGTGAAGTTGGCCCCGTGGTCAATGAAGAAGCCATGCATTACGGGGTCAGACAGATTGTCTCTATCATCTTCTGTGGAACCACTTAGATACTGACAAGTTCTTCTGCCCGAGAATAATGCATACAGAATGACTGAGGAACGTATATATATATATATATATATATATATATATATATATATATATATATATATATATATATATATATATATATATATATATATATATATATATATATATATATATATATATATGACGCTCCACCACGAAATGAGACGCTTAGCACATTACCAAATTTTGCGCTAGGAGCCATTAAAGACAGGTGGGGGTCATGTTGTCAATTTTGATATTTTGATTGATTATTAAATTATATCCATTATTCTAGCGTGTCATGAAATATCAAGGCATAATTTTATTCCTTTTGCTTTTAAATGTGCTTTGAAAATACCCAAGCCCTAATTCTGACAATCTGTTACGAAAATAAACTTGCCCGTTTCTCATTTTGTCACATCCTGCAGTCTGTCGTTTTAATTTGTAATAACTTTTGATAGAATTGTCCGATTTTCAACATTTTTTTTTTGGTATTGTATAGCCCTGTTATGAAGATTCATAGCTTGTCAATAACTAAAAACTGACCTCTGGTGCAATGCGACTCCTTATGTGGTGGAGCGTTACAATTATATATATATATATATATATATATATATATATATATATATATATATATATATATAAATAAATACATATGAGCAACTACGCACAGATACATTTAGCGGTGTAAAGCGAACGAAAGAAGAAGAATAATTATTAATTTCGTCAGTGGCACGTTTATGTAGTCACGTGTATCAATGTACGTATCACGGAAGTCCCAACGAGTTGATGATGTAGTCAGATATTGTAACATAATATGCCGTGTTTGTTTGGTGTAGTGTTTTATTTTGCATAGTATTGCTAATTTGGGGGGTTCTTTTTCCTCTGGGTTTTGCTCACATTGTTGTTGTAGTTGCTGCTGCTGTTACAGGTAGTGGGCAGTTTGTGTTTTGTTTGTTGTTTGTGTGGTGTACATATTTTTCATATTTATGGGCATATTTTACATATTTGTGTGGTTTGCATATCATTATGTCTGACGTAAAAAGAAAAGAAAGAAAAAAGAAAACACACAAGCACTCAGTGCGTGCGTGCACACGTGCGTGAGTGTGGGGGAGGGGGTGTGATTGTTGATATTTTTGTCTTACTAGTGATAATGAATGGTTAGTTTATATAGGTATTTGTTTACTTATTTTGTTTTATTCTTTTATATCGAGGATAATGGAATTGAATGAACACTCATTTGCTTTTATAATCTAGTTCCCATGTGTATGCGGTTTTGTAAATTTTGTCATCTGTTCCCAACGGGACACAATGGCCTACTCTTTTGAAAAGCGGAACAAGTTTTAACGTGTGCGTAAGATGTTCTGCGTGCGATTGCACACGGTGCGTCGGTTTGTAGTCTCATCCGAAGGACTTTTGGGGGAAGTGGAGTCAGCACTGATGCTAACTCCAGGGAAAAAATCCCCTTGAACGGGATTCGACCCGGGTTGGCAGACTTGTAATTATGCGTGTTTGTGGAGGAACGAGCAGAGAAAAGAAAGGGGATGGTGGATGTGCATGTAAGACTTGGTAGCATGGTACATAATTTATGTATTTATATTGTACCCATCTTCTTTTTGTCTTATTTTTTCCTTTCTTCTTTTTCTTGTGTGCAGTGTGTTATGCTAAGTTTCATGAAATGGTTGGGTTTTTTCATGCAACAGTTGCTGAAGTGGTTGGCTTTTTATTCTTTATGTTATGTTGCATTTGCTCTCTCTCTCTCTCTCTCTCTCTCTCTCTCTCTCTCTCTCTCTCATCTCTCTCCTCTTCTCTCTCTCTCTCTCTCTCTCTCTCTCTCTCTCTCTCTCTCTCTCTCTCTCCTCTCTCTCTCTCTCTCTCTCTCTCTCTCTCTCTCTCTCTCTCTCTCTCTCTCTCTCTCTCTCTCTCTCTCTCTCTCTCTCTCTCTCTCTCTCTCTCTCTCTCTCTCTCTCTCTCCTCTCTCTCTCTCCCTCTCTCTCTCTCTCTCTTCTGTCTGTCTGTCTGTCGTCGCCTGACACACACGTACACACATACACTTATATATATATATATATATATATATATATATATATATATATATATATATACATGTGCACACACACACAAATACACACACAAACACACACACACACACAAACACACACACACACACACACACACATTGACACACACAAACACTTTTTTCCGGCGTGGTTTATTTTGCAAGATTTTAAACCGAATAAACCACACAAAAGACAACATTCCAAAACAAAATCCTGCTTCAAAAAACTTGAAAATCACAAACTCAGACTTCAGAAAAAAAACTACCCCCCTCAGAAAAAGCCTCAAAATTAAACGGTTTCAGTTATGAAGAAAGTACAAAGAATAAAGTCCTGATAAAAAAAAAATCACTTATGACTGTAAAAAGAAATTCAGGAGAACATTGCTACTGGTGAGAGTGGAGAGAGCTTTCCCTTTGCACTTTGTCCTTTGACCTACGAGCTGTTCAGGAGTTCAGTGCCGCGGTCTCAGGATTCTGTCCTGTGTCTGGTGCCTGAGCAATCCTGCAACAGGAAAGTCAGACATGTATGTGTCCCATCCCACACAGAACTGTCCCATCCCACACAAAACTGTCCCATCCCACACAGAACTGTCCCATCCCACAGAGAACTGTCCCATCTCACATACAACTGTCCCATCCCACATACAACTGTCCCGTCCCACATCGAACTGTCCTATTCCACATAGAACCGTCCTATTCCACACAAAACTGTCCCATCCCATTTGGAATTGTCCCATCCCACAGAAAACTGTCCTGTCTCACACATAACTGTCCTGTTCCACATAGAACTGTCCCATCCCACATATAACTGTCTCTTCCCACATAAAACTGTCCCATTCCACACAGAACTGTCCCATCCCAGAACACTGTCCCATCCCAAAGACCACGGTCCCATAAACACTGTCCCATAAAACACAACACTGTTTCATAAAACACAACACTGTCCCATAAAACAGAACTGTCCCATCTCACACAACACTGCCCCATAAACACAACACTGTCCCATAAGACACAACACTGTCTCATAAAATGGAACACTGTCCCATAAAATACAACACTGTCCCATACACACACACACACACACACATACATACATACATACATACATACATACATACATACATACATACATACATACATACATACATACATACATACATACCTACCTACCTACCTACCTACCTACCTACCTACCTACCTACCTACCTACCTACCTACCTACCTACATACATACATACATACATACATGCATACACACATGCATACACACATACATACATACATACATGCATACATACATACATACATACATACATACATACATACATACATACATACATACATACATACATACATACATACATACATACATACATACATACATACATACATACGTACATACATACATACAGCCAGCCAGCCACCCAGCCACCCAGACAGACAGACAGCCAGCCAGACAGACAGCCAGACAGACAGACAGACAGACAGACAGACACGAAACCAGCTGCCATGGCATAGTGGTGAGTGCCCTGGATTTCGAACTGGAAGGTCGTAGGTTCGAATCCCATAAGAGCCACAGGGATTTATCGGACTACAGCTGACTCCTGAGTTTGCTATGGGTCTTTTGGAAGACTGGGACCACACAGTCGAGTTTCATTCACTTTACAGATGCGATTTTGAGAGTGTGGCTCATTTTACCTGACCAACACTGCAGGTATCTGTATATCTCAGGCCCGGTTGACGACGGGATAGATTGTAATAGGAAGTGTAAAGTAAAGCCCTGTCAAGTAGTCTCAAAGCACATGCAATTCCACAGCGGTATCATTATCTTATCTCCATTTATCTGCATACAATTAAAAAAAAATGTTTGAGTGGATGGTACCGAAGGCTCTGGTCTCATGGTGACCCCAGTTTGAGGTTTTCCCGCACACTTCTGTGCCTTTGTTGAGTTTGTGTCAAAGTCTTTGGGGTTGGAGGTTATTTATTTTTATTTTATTTTATTTATCTATTTTATTCATTCTTTTATAGCAAAGATAACGGAATAAGCAATCATGTGGTTTTTTTCTTCCAGTCCCCGTGTGTATGCAGTTGTGTAAATATTGTCACCTGTTCCCAGCGGCACACACATGGCCTACTCTTACGAAAAGCGGAACGGGATTTCACGAGTGCGCAAGATGTGCTGCGTGCGTTCGCACACGGGGCCTCGGTTTACAGTCTCATCGGAAAGACTAAGAAAAGAGGTTCACGGAGGTAGGCTCGTTGGAGGGACATTGTGGTGGTCGCCACCTCGGGTGGGTGACTCACTCAGTCTGGCTCCGCGACTGAGCTAATACTGTCGTTAGTAGGGGGCTTTGATAGTGGTGTCCTGCGATATTTTTCACTCAGAACAGGCGCC
>CM060338.1:2719806-2722306 GCA_030674155.1 Stramonita haemastoma
ATTTTTCTCCTGGAGTTAACATCAGTGCTGACTTCTACTCTACCCAAAAGTCCTTCGGATGAGACTTTAAACCGAGGCCCGTGTGCGAACGCACGCAGAACACTTTGCGCACAAGTTAAATCCTGTTCCACTTTTCGTAAGAGAAGGCCATCGTGTGCCGGTGGGAACAGATGACATTTACAAAACTGCATACACACGGGGACTGGATGAAAAAAATCACAAGAGTGCTTATTCCATGATCCTCGATATAAAAGAATATATCAAATCAAATCAAATCAAATCAAATCAAATCAAATCAAATCAATCAAATCAAATCTCTCTCTCTCTCTCTCTCTCTCTCTCTCTCTCTCTCTCTCTCTCTCTCTCTCTCTCTCTAGCTTTATGTTCAATAGAACGGTTGGTTGATTGATTCACTAGGGTTTTTATCATTATATATTATTATTATTATTATTATTATTATTATTATTATTATTATTATTATTATTATTATTATTTATATATCTATTTTATTACTTTTTTAAATATGTCATAGCTTTATACTCAAATCATACGATTGGTTGATTTATTCACCAAATTTTGATTTTCATAACTTTATACTTGAATTATGCGATTGGATTGATTGGTTGATTGATTCCCTTTTTTTTTTAAAGAGGGCTGGATGAAAACAAGCCACCATTGTGCTTAATCTTTTCCCTCGATAAAAATGTTCATTCATTCATTCATTCATTCATTCATTCATTCATTCATTCATTCATTCATTCATTCTCTCTCTCTCTCTCTCTCTCTCTCTCTCTCTCTCTCTCTCTCTCTCTCTCTCTCTCTCTCTCTCTCATACAAACACAGATACACACGCACTTACCTTTTGTCAAGGGTAACAGTAGGAGCCAAGGCAGAATGAGGGAGTGAGAAGTCAGATGAGGACACTGGAAGACGATGAGTGCTGTGGAAGACGATGAGGTCTGTGGAAGACGATGAGGTCTGTGGAAGGCGATGAGGGCTGTGGAAGACGATGAGTGCTGTGGAAGCGCTGCAGTGAGGGCAGTGTAGCCAGCTACCTCCCTCTCTCTATTTATCAGAAAAGGGTTCTCCCAGCCGCCACCCACGTGCTGCGTGCTGCGCATGCGTATCAAGGGTGCTGCAGGTGTTTGTGTTTGTCAGTGGGTGTGGCTGTGAAAGTGTGTAAAGAAAGGGGGGAGATGATGATGGTGGTGACACCCCCGCCCCCTTTTTATGAAGGATGTAGGTTGTGTGTGTGTGTGTGTGTGTGTGTGTGTGTGTGTGTGTGTGTGTGTGTGTGTGTGGACACCCCCCCTTTTATGAAGAATGTAGGTTGTTGTGTGTGTGTGTGTGTGTGTGTGTGTGTGTGTGTGTGTGTGTGTGTGTGTGTGTGTGTGTGTGTGTTTCTTTAATTCAACGTCTTTTCACATTACGTGATATTAGTAGGTGTGTGTGCATGTGTGTGCGTGCGTGCGTGTGTGTGTGTGTGTGGTGTGCGTGATGCGTGTGTGTGTGTGTTTAGGGGTTGCTTGATAAATATTTTCAAGCATTCGCAGGCCAGATGAAGAACCTTAAAGATGAAAAACCAGGGGCTGACTGATTATCTATCTACTGGTCTGTCTGTCTGTCTGCCTAATCTTTCTTTTCTTCTCTTTTATCCTTTGATTTCGAAGATAACGGAATAAACACTCATGTGCTTTTTTTCCTTATTTCGAAGATAACGGAATAAGCACTCATGTGCTTTTTCATATTTACATACAATCTCGTGTGTTTGCTGTTTTGTAACTGTTGTTAACCATTCCCACCGACACGATGGCATAAGGTAAAAAAGGTAAAGGTGTCCCATAACCTGTGTGGTCGTAGAGGAGCGGGCGTCAGAGACCGCAGCTTCTCTAGGGGCCAGCATGGTGAGGGCAGTGGCGCCCATCTCCTCTCCCTCACTGCTTTACCTTCCCTGACCCTAAAGAGGGCAGGTACCCATTTACAGCTGGGTGAACTGGAGGGACTGTACTGTAGCCAAGGCGCGCAAACGGTCACCCACCCCATTGGCAACCACGCTCGAGGCTGCTTAACTTCACTTCGGGGAAAGCGAGCGCTCTGACCACTGAGCTATCCTGTCCCTACTCTTCCAAAAAGTGGAATGGGTTTTAACGTGTAAGCAAGATGTTCTGCGTGCGTGCGTGCGTGCGTGCGTGCTGTGCTTGTGTGTGTGTGTATGTGTGTGTAATATAGAACACCTGATGAAATGGTCTGATTCACATCATATAAGCATCCACCCTCATAAGGGTCAACATATGAGTATAACTACCAGACGAAAACGGCAGAACCTTTCTAAAATCCGTAGTTCATTGGTCATCAGTGGTGATGTAGTTCAAGAAGTTGATTTTCATAAAGTTCTCGGATTAGTAATTGACAACAATCTGTCATGGTCTGAACATGTAAGAATAGTGTGTAGAATCATATTAAATATCAGCTGATGAAGATACAACATTTCTTTAATTCA
>CM060338.1:2727306-2747306 GCA_030674155.1 Stramonita haemastoma
AGAGACAGACACAGATAAGCACAGACAAACAAACACGGACAGAGACAGACAAACAGACAGATAGATAGACAGACAGACAGACAGACAGACAGACAGACGAGAGGGAGGGGGGCTGATCAAACAATAAAAAGAATACAAAAAAACAATCTTATCCTTTACCTGTGTCTGCCAAACATCATACCCCTACTTGGGTAAACAAAACACCAATTCCTCCCCCTCCTCACCTCCCTCCTACCTCCCCCCTCCCCTTCTCTTTGTTGTGGTCAGTCACACTGCTTGCCTAGAAGCAAAAGAATAACTGTAACCCCAGAACCCCTCGCCCTCCCCTCAAACACAGGTGGACACACACCACCACACACATATACGCGAAGCAAGGCTATAAAAAAATAGACAAGGCCGAGTCCCCTACACACACACACCCACCACACCACCACACACCACACAACACACACACACAACAGCACACACACACACACACACACAGCACACACACACACACACACACACACACGCACACACACACAACACACACAAGCACACACACACACACCACACACACACACACACACACACACACACCACACAACACACACAACACACACACACACACACACACAACACCACACACACACAACGCAGCACACACACACACACACACACACGCACCAACACACCACACACACAACCACACACACACACACACACACTCACACAACATACAACACACATACACACACACAGCACACAACACACACAACACACACACACACACACACACACACACACACATCACACACACATACACACACACAGAGCACACACACACACAGCATTGTGCTATCAGGGTAGCTTACTGTGCACAGCACTCCCCCACACACACAGCCAGGATGGGAACAATGGGTTTAACAAGGCATGGCCGAACAAGGGGGTGGCAGAGATGTGTTTATGGAACACCATCCTCACATTACACCATCCATGGCCATCCCTGTCTGTAATGCTTCCCATGGCTTAAAGGGCTGTTAGCAATGCAGACAGATATTAGGAAGCGTGAATCAGAATCAGAATCAGAATCAGAAAACTTTATTGCCATTAAGTCAGAACGAGACTTATTTGACACCAAACGTAAACGTATTTAACATTCTTAAAAGAATGTGTGTGTGCATACACAGTAGACACCATTTTGTGTCTAAAGACCAGAGGTTCTGATCCCTCTTTATTCTTAATGGAGTTAGCTTTTTTAAAAGTTGCAAACCTTAATACTATTTTCATTTGTATATAGATTTATTTATTCTTTTATATCGAGATAATGAAATAAGCACTCCTGTGTTTTTTACAGCCAGTATCCGCGTGCATGCAGTTTTGTAAATCTTGTCGTCTGTTTCTACTGACACACAATGGCCTATTTACGAAAAGTGGAACAGAATTTAACGTGTCCATAAGATACTCTGGTGCATTCACACACGGGGAGAGTGGAGTCAGCACTGATGTTAGCTCCAGGTAACTAAGGTATCTGACCCAGTTCTGTGATTCTGTTTGTAAATGCATCAAGACAATATGATTGGAGATGTTGAAAGGTACCTTACCTGTCTGTTTATCTCTCAGTCTGTGTCTGTGTCAGTTGTGCTGTCTCTGTCTTTCTGTTCCTTGTACATCCACCTACTCATACATGCACACACAGCATGCACACACAAACACACAAACACACACACAAACACACACACACATTCTATTGTCTCCTACGTATGCACCCACAGACAATTGATTTCTAACTCCTGTTGTAGGCTGGTCCTGGTTTTTTATGTGTTTAAGGTTTGGTTATTATTAGTGTTATCTGTCAGGATTTTCAGACAATCAAGCATTTCGTATTGTATTGTACTGTTTTGTATGGTAATGTATAGTATTGTATTGTGTTGAATTACCTCGTATTGTATTGTACTATATTGTCCTGTATATAATTGTATTGTATTGTGATGTATTGTATCTTGTTACTGTTTAGAATATCGTGTACAGAAAAAGCTATAGGACACAAGAAAAATTCACAATCTTCATTGTGGGTTATGAGGGAACAACAGCTGTATATTAGTGCATAGTAGTGCTTTTAATTTTTTTTTTATACCACACTTTCTCAGCTCCTGCTGTTGCCAAAATGTGCACAGCAGGTTGGGCCTACTTCCCCAGTTCTACATTAAAGTGAAACACGTTTTTTGACTTACTTTCAGGGAAAAACACTGTGATAGAATTTTACCATTGCTGGACATCCTCAGGGAAAAAACGCTCTGATCTCTCTCTCTCTCTCCCTGCAGTTCCCTCACTGCTGTGGTGTTCAAGATACTTTATTTATTTATTTATTTATTTATTTATTTATTTATTTATTTATTCATTCTTTTGTATTGAGGGTGATGGAATAAGCACTGACACACTGAGGAGGGGCTGAGGAAGGCTGTCAGACAGCTGGAAGAGAAGAAGAAAACAAAGCAGAGTGCTGACTGACAGAGGAGTCTCTGGGGCCCATCATCAGCCCTGGAGGTGAAACACTCACACCCTGACCCTCTGAGGGAAGGGGGAAAGTCAAACCCAATGACCAAACCTCACCAGAGAAAAATGATTAACCCATTTCTTCCCGGCAGTGCCCACAGTGACTGCTGTCTTCCGCAAAGAATGGACAATGTGCATGATCAGGAACAGGAACTCTGATGTTCTGTCAACAACAAGACAGGATCGATCTGGTGATAGTGCATTCCACTTCCCTACCCCAACCCCTTTCCACTTACCACCTCCACTTCCCTCCCTCCCTGTAGCAGTGAATTCCTTCAGTATAAATGGTGACTGAGAATATAAAAGGGACTTCACCATACAGAAAAAAGGTGTTGTTCACTGGATTGTTGTCTTTGTGTTATGGCTTTTTGGTTTTTTTTTGCAATAGGTGGGAGGTGTTTCTTGATGAGTTGAGAGAGAGAGAGAGAGAGAGAGAGAGAGAGAGAGAGAGAGAGAGAGAGAGAGAGAGAGAGAGAGAGAGAGAGAGAGAGAGAGACACACACACACACACACACAGACACACAGACACACAGACACATAGACAGACACACATTTATTTATTTATTTATTTATTTATTATATTTATTTATTTATTCTTTATATCGAGGATAACAGAATAAGCAACATGTGCTTTTTTTCATCCGGTCCCCGTGTGTATGCAGTTTTTGTAAATATTGTCATCTGTTCCCACTGGCACACGATGGCCTACTCTTACGAAAAGCGGAACCAGGATTTAACGTGTGCGCAAGATGTTCTGCGTGCGTTCGCACACGGGGCCTTGGTTTAAAGAGAGAGAGACATAGAGAGAAAGAGACAGAGACAGAAGCACAGAGAGACAGAGACAGGTACAGACAAAGACAGAGACACACAGAAAGAAACATATAGAGAAAGACATAGGCAGTGTTAAAAAGGTAGAATTAAGTGAACAAAGACTACATCCTTAAGTTCTCTCTCCCACCAGTCCCCACAAAACACCCACCCTGTCAGCCAAGAGAACTGTCAGTGTGCACACTGCTTCAGGAACAATGAACAGCCAGGGAGGCAATCGGGAAGGGGTAAAGGAGGGGATGGGGTGAGGGTGGGGGTAGAAAGCCTTCAGGAATGTAGTAGGAGCCCCCAGAGGGCCATTCATCCTCCAAGTGACGTCATCACACCAGGGTGTGGAGGACTGGCCAGACACACAAGAGACAGAAACAGTTAACCCCTTAAGGCCTAGAGGACAGAAACACTTAGGCCTAAGCCCTTCAAGCCCAGAGGACAGAAACACTTAGGCCTAAGCCCTTCAAGCCCAGAGGACAGAAACACTTACTAAAGCCCTCAACCCAGAGTGACAGAACACCTTAACCTACTTAAGCCTAGAGGACAGAAAGTTAACCCTTAACACCCAGATAACAGATACGATAGAGTAGATAATAGATAGATAGATAGATAGATAGATAGATAGATAGATAGATAGATAGATAGATAGATAGATAGATAGATAGATAGATAGATAGATAGATATAGATAGAGATCATCTTCTCAGTGCTCTGTAAGTCTGTACAGCCCTGAACAGTACTTAGATTTCCATCCTCAGCCTTTTACAACAGCTCCAGTCCTCGCCTCTTGCTGTTGTATGAAAAAAAAATCCTCTGCTTGCAGAACCTGCTGTCAAATGCCAGACTGTCCTGGGGATGGCTGTCATATTCTGCACACCAGTGGAGGTTGAAAAACTGCATGTGAGCTCCTTTACTGATAGTGCCTCGAATGGAGCTGCTCATTAACAATGAGTGATGTTCTGGGAGAGGTAGTGATGTAGGCGGTGTGTGCAGTCCTTACTCCTCTGGTCCACACCACAACTTACACACCCACACACATACACACCCACACACAGGGAACAAAGAAGAGGGACTGCTGCAGACAGAAGTTATAAAACCAGGAGTTTACTTTGATAGCTTGCAAACTTTTTTCCCAGCATCCTATTCATCCTTACTGCTTTCTCCAAAGTTTTAAGTACAGACTGTAGGAAGATAACATAATCTCTCTCTTTGTTTCTTTGTCTCTCTGTCTCTGTCTGTCTCTCTGTCTCTGTATGTCTCTCTCTCTGTGTCTCTGTCTGTCTGTCTGTCTGTCTGTCCTCTCTTCTCTCTCTCTCTCTCTCTCTCTCTCTCTCTCTCTCTCTCTCTCTCTCTCTCTCTCTCTCTCTCTCTCTCTCCTCTCTCTCTCTCTCTCTCTCTCTCCCATGTTCATTTCCCTTGGTATTTATGTTGAGTTTGTCTCTCTACTGAAAACCAGTCATCCTGATCACCCATGATTTTCATCTTTCCTTTCTTCCCTCACTACACACTTTCCACAGTAACTCTGGTCTCACTCAGAACTACAGCATTGATCTGATAATGGCCAGAGATGGCGGCAGTGAGGGCACGTTGCTACTCTGACCTTTGATTCCCTCTGCTGGTCATTGGTTCACACCCCAGTATTTAGCGGCACCCTGGCTGTCTTCCCTAGGACTCTTCTGCACCAACACTGGATGCTGAGGCATGCACATACACTCTTCTGCCATTGTTCTCAGAGGACAGGCAGTACTTAAGGATCCGTTTACCTCCCTTACTTAAGGATCTGTTTACCTCCCTTACTTAGAGATCCGTTTACCTCCCTTTCCTTTCCTGGGCAAAGGGGTGTTGCTATGGAACTGAACAGAGCTGTTGTGTCACTGTGTGAACGTGACTGGGTACTGGCTTAACATGCAGCCCTTGTTTGTGGGGGAGGACTGTTTTCTTATTTCCAGTATAGCACAAACATGCTAGTTTCCAAACCAGAATAATTTTGGGTTATCTTGGTGTGTATGTTTCAAAGTACAACAGGAAAAAGCAACGTTATTAAGAGTTTTATTCAAAAATTCATAGGGTCGGTTTCAGTCCTGTCCTACAAATACACAGACACAGACACTGAGACACACACACGTACACACACACACACACAACACACACACACACACACACACACACACACACACACACACACACACACACACACAGCAACCGCAACCACAACCACACACACACACACACACACACACACACACACACACACACACACACACACACACACACACACACACACACGCAAACACACACACACGCACACGCACACACACATCCCTCCCCCACTGCCATACACTTATTCCTCCTACAAATAACACCCACCTCCAGACCAGCACATTCCAGCTTCACCATCACTACTACCACCACCACCACCACCACACACCACCACCACCACAACCACCACCACCACAACCCATTCCCACCCTTCCCCCACCCCTCTCTTCCCCATTCACCAATGACAGCACTACCCCACACTCCAAGGTGATGACGGATGAGCATGACGCATGAAATCAATGGGCAACAAGCATTCAATGGACCATGTGAGGCGGCTTTAGAGTGGAAAAGAAAACAGCTTAGTGGTCGGAGTAGGGGATTTGTGTGGCCTTAAGTGTTCTGAGATTCGTATTGGAGTCAGAGGGAATTGTACTGTGTTGTACATAGTCCAAGAAAATTTTAGTTTTGGTTCAAAGTAATCAGCTTCAAAATTTTTGACTACACAAACTAGTAAATGAATCCTTCCCGATTACATTCCACTGGTTTTGATAAAAGTTTTGCAGGGGGGATTTTACATAAAAACACTTTTTATGTCGAACTACTTTCTGTTGATTTCGCCAGCCAGCTGGAGTTTCAGTCTCGTTGTGGTGCCTCGTTTTTGCGCCTCTCACAGTTTCAGGGTCAGACCCCTCCATGAATTGCTTTTTGTTCTTGTATTTAAAAAAAATGATTACCCTTCCCCTACCCCCTCCCTTCTGCTTTTTGTTCTTGTATTTAAAAAAAAAATTACCCTCCCCCACCCCTTCCATCTACCCCCCTCCCACCCCCACCTCTCCCCCTCCACTCCCCCCTCCCCTTCCACCCCCACCTCTCTCCTTCCACCCCCACCTCTCCCCTCATTTTCGTCCCCATGTCTTACTGCTCCCTTTCTTCTCTTCTCCTATCCTTCTTCCCCCTTCCCTAAGCTTCTCCCTGGCACAAACATGGGAAGACAGACAACACATCTCCTCCAACTCAGAGGATTAGAAGTTAGGGTCTGCAATTCCTAACTCAAAGCTTAATTTGTTGTCTTCAAACTTTTAAAACCTATATATTAGACTAACAATTCCACAATTTAAAGGTGTCCTTTTCTATATCTCTTCACAATTTGAAAGTAAAAGCTTACTTTAAAACATTTTGGTCCACCACACCCTCGTTTCAGATAACTAAACAACACAGTCTACAATTTTACATAAGAACTGATGCTTCATTTTCATTACATACAGACTTCTCTCTGGAATTATCAGCGACTTCGAACAATAAAAAGTAATCTCACTCTTTATAATAGCATTTGCAGGGAGGTAATATTGCCTTTAAAATGTTTTATCAAACATATAGAATGTGTAAAAAACACCTCTAAATACAGTTGAGCAATGTTCATCTGCAGAATAACTTAACTTTCTTTTTTCATTCAAGAAGTAAAATGCCATAAGATTTACAACCAAGCATTAAGATTTAACACCTATTTCTCAGTAATCATCAACAGTTTGTTGAAATTGGGCCTAGGAGATCCACCTTATTACTTGCAAAATATGGAATACCACAGGGATCAATACTAGGACTACTTTTTTCTATCTGTAATAATAACAACCTACCTCCTTTGCATATTCATTGTTTATATCAAATATTTGTTGATGATACATCAATTCAATGTAACAGCAGTGGTTCAAACCAGCTTATGAGTGATATGCAGGCAGATATGGATAAACTTATTGAATAGACAGAGCTCAATCATATGTCTCTTATTTCAAACAAAACAAAGTGTATGTTTATAACCACTCGGCAAAAAAGACAGAAATTGCATCCTTCAATGGCGCCACCACAAAACCAGTTCATCACAAAATGACAAACAAATAGCAGTAAAATCACAAAACATTTGTTAAAACTATATCAATTTCTTTAAAATAGACAATGTACACATGTGAATGACAACAAATGAAATTTCAAGAAATACCTGCACATCTTATGAATTTTTAGAGACAGGAGAACTTTTTGAGATTTACATTTCATCAGCCATCAACATTTATAACTGGACAAGGGTTGCAGAAAATGCTGAGGATTAAAACTTTGTTGTAAATTTATAAAGTGGGGACAATCCATCATAAAATAAAATTCATCCCCTAAAACAGATATATTGTATTTTGAACACATTCCTTATTCCTGTGGTATGTTATGGAAATGTCCATTCTCAATTGGAAGCTTGTGACAACTACAAGGATTTTTTTTTTAAGCGTAAACATAATTATATATCTGGTAGACAAGTTATATATTTTTCTTTACCAAATTTGATCTTCAAATTTCTATAATAAAGGCGTCTTCTATTATTCCATGGCTCACTTCTCCATTCATTAACAAAATTTTCAATTGATAAGGCTTTGATATGTGGAATTTTAACTTTGATATGTGAACTTTTAGATACTTGAAGAAAATTAATACTTGAACATAACTGTCTCTCCCACAAAGTCATATCCGCTTTGTACTAAGATATTTTTAAAAATCATATTTAGCTATGCTGATTGAATCAAGTATTTGTCAAGTACATCTTTCATCATGTGGTAAACACTTGATGGAAGCTTTTCATACTGGAAGTGGAGCAGTTGCATCCAGAAATGCACCAGCATTTGAACAGAGACCAAACTCGACAAGGGATATCTGCCTGTTTCTCCATATACTAACCCTCTTAGTTTGAACCAATTTGGATTTGCGGGGATTGAATAATTGCCCCCTTTGAATCCTGATTTGCTGGGATTTACACACAGTACATTTCCATCAGGCTGTAACCATCACTAATTGCTACCACGTGTCAAAGCTCTATCAGGCCAAAGGTAGAAACCCTGCTGAGAATCTGGATGTAATTGTAGCTGCTGGTATGTACTTAAAAGGAGGAAAGGGCTAGCAAGCATGTGTGCCTGACCTGATTTTGTGATGGAATGCGAAATCTAGGGGCAGTTTGTGTTCAGAGAATCTGATTGCAAGATGGTTAAAGGAAAACTATATTTTAAACCTTTAACTGAAACTTATGAAATTATTGCTATTATTTTTTCATATCCCCAAATTTCACATCCATAAACAAAGCAAGTACAACAATTTTATGGAATAAATCAAGTGCCACATGTGTAGTTAGTTCTATTTGCTGTGCAATCCTTATCAAGCTAAACATGATTTTAGCAGCTTTATGTAAGCATTTTTCATGCATTACATTTTCATATGCCCATAATTTCACATCAATACAATAAAGCACATACAACAATTTTACGTGTACAAAATGACTTAAGTAGCTTTATCATAGGCATTTGTCTGGCATTTTGCAAAACTACCACTGCTACTGAAGTTGATTCCTAAATACTTAAAACTGTTATGAACTTCAAGGGCTTTTCTGCTATTTTACATAATTATTACCCTTTTCTGTTATTTTCCATAATTATTACGATATCTATTGTAGCCCAATGTCATGATTTTAGAATTCACTAGATTTACGACAAGTTTCTAATGAGAACAGTAAGTATCCAAAATATCTGAAGCATCTTGGAACCCTTCTTTGTAGTGGAGAATAAAATGGTATCCTCTGCATGAAGTAAAAGTTTTACATAAATGGTTAACATTTTGCCATGAGATGAAAGTTGCATATGCAGGGTTAAGCAATTTCTGATAAATATAGTTCCAAATCATTCAGGAAGTGTGTGTGTGTGCTACTTGATATAAATATTACTTCCCCTTCACAGGCTACATATCCTTTCAAAGAGTTGCACCCCTTTTAATTGTTTGCAGTTGCTTTGTAATCCAGATCAAATCTTTCATGGGATGGAAATGAAGCAGTAGTTTTGATATGAAATTGTAGACTTACTGTTGACCTTTGTGGAAGAAGTACAAGGCGAAAGTAAATGCTTGTAGACATACATGTTTTTTAGCTTGTGAACATATAGTAAAATACACCTTTGGAATGTGAACTTCTTGGTTTAATGATAGTTGTAAAATTGTGAAGTCAAAAAGTTAAGCTGTGAGTTAGGAATTGCAGATCTGTAGGGGGATCTGCCTCTAACTTCTGATGTACCGATCTTTGGAGTGATGTGTTGTCTATCTTCCTATGTTTGAGCTAGGGAGAAGCATAGGGAGGGAGGGGGAGGGAGGGAGGGAGGGGGAGGAAAGGGAAGGGAGAGGGGGTGGGTGGAGGGGGGAGTAGGGGGTGGGGAGAGAGAGGGAGGGGGGGGGAGGAAGGGGGGGGGAGGAAGGGGGGGAGAGGGAGGGGGGGGGAGGAAGGGGGGGAGAGGGAGGGGGGAGAGGGAGGGGGGGAGAGGGAGGGGGAGGGGGAGGGGGAGGGAGGGGGGAGGGGGAGGGAGGGGGGGGGGGAGGGGAGGGAGGGGGGGAGAGGGAGGGGGGGGAGGATGGTGGAGGGGGAAGGTGAGGGTGAACGCGAGGGTCGGGTGTATACACACACACACACACACACACACACACACACACAGAGTAGTTTTGTATTGACTGGAAATTGTACTTGGTTTGAACCTTTGGGTCACTAACTTTAGGAGGGTGGGTAAGCAAATAAGTTATAACGACAAAAGCATGTATCAAACATTATGTTCTTTGCATCATATAAATGCATTTTTGAGTGTTTAAGACTATTATACTCATATGATTGCACAATGTTCAAATTTTGCTGTCTGCAGTATGTTATCTGTAAACTTTTTTCAAATTTGCAAACAGGAAGTGCAATTACATTAGTTTTTCCCCAGTAAAAAGGAATTGGGTCGGCAGATTATAACAGTTTCAGTTAAGAAATGTAATTTATACAGAGACAGATTTCTCTGCGTGAAATTTGGGTCGCTCTCTCTTAGGGAAAGCATATAACTTACAAGAGAAGCGAATTAAAAGAAAGTTTTTACATGGATAAAACAAGAAGCCTCTAACTTCTAACTGTCCACAAGTGGTGGAAGGTGAATTTAAATCTCCACAGCAGTAAGCATCTGCAGACTAAAGGTAAGAGATTTCTACGACCATACCAGTTCTCAGACATGCAGATGTCTCAGTGTCTTAGTCCTCGTTGCGTGTAGCCTACAGGCATATAGCAGATCAAGGCTGCACGTGAGGGTCTTCTCAATCATGTCAGCCTTTTGCCCTGTGCAGAAAAACACCAGCAAAGCCAGCACACAAGGGAAAGTATTGAAAGCTTTGGGTGATGAAGCAGTTCAGTGCATGAGGCTAGATATAGTGTAAGTGTTTTCAATGGGTTTCCTAGGAGCCAAATATCTGTGGGAAATGTAGAAACAAAGGTGCGTGCCTTCTAGATGTTGTGTAGGCGTTTTTTAATGTTTTTCAGAAGCCCAACATCCATGGCAAATGGAGAACCAAATGACTGTGGTAGCATACAGTACTTGATCCACTACAACAGCTTTGTCAGTGTTCTATTTTCTATTTATCTTTTATATGAGATAAGGAATAAGCACTCATGTGCGTTTACATTCAGTCCCCGTGTGACTACAATTTGTAAATCTTGTCATGTTCCACCGGCACACAATTGCCTTCTCTACAAAAAGCAGAACAGGTTTAACGTGTGCAAGATTCTCTGTGATCCCACACGGCCTCGGTTGATAGTCTCATCCGAAAAAACTTTGGGAGAGTTACTTATAAAGCCAGTAAAGGCCAACTAAATCAAACTTGACTTTGAGATGTGAAGTGGATGTCTTTATCCGTGAAGAGCTCTAGCATGATAACCAGCACTCAAAGAGAAAAAATCCTCTGAAGTTGGTATGGCAAGTACCTGAGAACAGCCATAGATGCAAACTTCTCATCCAGTGTGTATTGCGTCTTACAGTGATTTTCCGGACAGAAGCGGAGACAAGGCATATTCAGATAGCCTCCATCTGTTAAGCCAGCGGATCAGCAAGACGACATGAATTAAAACAGCCACGATACTGTCTACAACATTACCGTATATATTTTTTCATTCTTTATTTCATTCTTTGATATCGAGGATAATGGATAAGCACTCCTCTGCTTTTTAATTAATTTATTTTATTGTAAATGTTATCTGTTCCACCGGCACACGATGCCTACACTTACGAAAAGCGAAACAGATTTAACGTGTGCGCAAGATGTTCTGCTTACGTTCACACGAGGGCCACGGTTTATAGTCTCATCCAAGGACTTACTGTATGCAGCAAATAACATTACCATATAAAATACCATACAGCTTTACCATACAAAAGACTACACTTAACATAACGATATGAAAGGGGGACGGGACAGCCTGGTGATTAGAGTAATGCACTCCTGATCAGCTGACCGGGTTCGAATCTCGTTCAAGAGGAGTTTTTTTTAATCAGGGCGGACTCCACTCTCCCCGAAAGTCCTTCGGATTAGACTATGAAGCGAGGCCCCGTGTGCGAACGCACGCAGAACATCTTGCGCACACGTTAAAACCGTTCCACTTTTCGAGAGAGTATGCCATTGTGTGCCGGTGGGAATGGATGATAAGATTTATAAAACTGTATACACAGGGACTGAATGTAAAAAAAAGCACACGAGTGCTTATCCCATCATCCTTGAGGTAAAAGAACCCCCCCCAAAAAAAAACAACCAACAACAATAAACAACCAACCGAACCACCCCATATACAGCAATATTACTACAACATTACCATATAAAATACCATAATTATTCATTATCATATAAAATACCATATACAACATAACCCCGGAAATACCATATTATACAACATTACCATAAAAATACCACAGTATACAACTATACAATTACACATTATACCATATAGAATACCATACACCATAACACAACATTTTCATGACAACATTACCATATAGAATACTACATAATTATAACATTACCAGCACAAAATCATAGCCTTTCCCCCCTGTTTTATTCCTCGGTTAAAGCTCCAAGCTTTTCCAGCAGTAGATTTTTGGGTATGCCATCTTTTTTCTCCATCATGTAGGTAGCCACATTCCAACTTCCGTAATAAACTCTTTTCAGTTTTTAAGGTTTTGTTATGTCCTGAACACCACACACACACACACACACACACACACACACACACACACACACACACACAACACACACACACACACACACACACACACACACACAACACACACACACACACACACACACACACACACACACACACACACACACACACACACACACAACACACACACACACAACAACACACACACACACACACACACACACACACAACACACACACACACACACACACACACACACACACCCACACACAACACACATTGATTTCCAAGCTGATACTAAGTCATCACAAATTTCCCACACTTGACATTCAAAGGTACGTGAAATAGCACACACCATGCTAACCTTTGTGCCTTGTTTTTTGGAACCCCCCCCCCCCCCCCAAATTATACTTAGAAAATCTTCATGTGGACAGATGTTGGGATGTTCAAACATATCTACTGTTGTGGGAGATGCTTGTAGAATCCTCGAAACAGCAGCTTCTGTTGATATAAATGTCACTGGCTGAATAATGAGTTTTCTCTGCCTACCACACTGGTAGGTGTTCTGCATAATGAAGAAAATATCATAACATGCATAACTTAACACACTGCCCTTGATTCTAGTTTGTTATTTTCTGTCATCTCTGTTGTTGAATTTTGGAGAGATAAAAATAATAATTATTATCTCGTGTTATTATGTCGAACCGAAAAAAATAACTTGTAAAATTAACTTGTGTTAGGATTGAATATAAAAACATGATAATGATAATGATGATAATAATGATGATGATATTATTAATGATACAGAAATAATAATGATAATATAAACACTACTACTACTACTACTACTACTACTACTACTACTACTACTACTACTACTACTACTACTACTACTACTACTACTACTACCACTACTACTACTACTACTATACTACTATTACTACTTCTACTACTACTACTATTCATCTCTCTCTCTCGCTGCATAGGCATAGGCGCGTGTGCGGGTGTGTACGTGTGTCTGTATGTCATTGTGTATGCACTTATATATACCACTGTGTGTGTGTGCTTGTGTGCATGCATGAAGGCTTGCTTGTTCACAGCTAACGAAATTAAGATAGCAGTTTGTACCTCATGAGAGAGAAGAGAGAGAGAGAGAGAGAGAGAGAGAGAGAGAGAGAGAGAGAGAGAGAGAGAGAGAGAGAGAGAGAGAGAGAGAGAGAGAGAGAGAGAGAGAGAGAGATCAAATCAAATCAAATCAAATCAAAATTTTGTTTCCATATGGTACATTGAGTAAGCAATAAATTTGCTTTTTTTCATCAAGCCATCTATCTAAAAAAATTATATATATACAATACTAAAGACAAAAGACCTGCATGCACACAAGAAAAAAATGAAAAGAAAAAACAAACAAAAATGTTGCCTTTTCTGTTGTACTTTAAAACATACACACCAAGAAAACCCAGAGGTATTCTGGTTTGGAAACTAACAATTTTGTGCTATTTTGGAAATAAGAAAACAGTCCTCCCCCACAAACCAGGGGCTCATGCTAGCCAGTACCCAGTCACGTGACACAGCAGCTCTGTTCAGTTCCAGAGTAACACCCCTCTTCCCAGGTAAGGAAAGGGAGGTAAACAGATACCTAAGTAAGGGAGGTAAACGCATACCTAAGTAAGGGAGGTAAACGCATCCCTAAGTAAGGGAGGTAAACGCATCCCTAAGTAAGGGAGGTAAACGATGCCTAAGTACTGCCTGTCCTTGAGCACAATGGCAGAAGAGTGTTGCATGCCTCAGCATCCAGTGTTGGTGCAGAAGAGTCCTAGGTAGACAGCCAGGGTGCCGCTAAATACTGGGGTGTGAAACAATGACCAGCAGAGGGAATCAAAGGTCAGAGTCAGCAAAGTGCCCTCACTGCCACCATCTCTGGCCATTATCAGATCGATGCTGTAGTTCTGAGAGAGACCAGAGTTACTGTGGAAAGTATGGAGTGAGGGAAGAAAGGAAAGATGAAAATCATGGGTGATCAGGATGACTGGTTTTCAGTAGAGGGATAAACTCAACATAAATACCAAGGAAATGAACACAGAAGAGAGAGAGAGAAGAGAGAGAGAGAGAGAGAGAGAGGAGAGAGAGAGAGAGAGAGAGAGAGAGAGAGAGAAGAAGAAGACAAGAAGACAGACAGAAAGAAAACAGACAGAGACAGACACAACAGAAGAAGATACAGAGACAGAGAGACAGAGAGACAAAGAGAGAGATTATGTTATCTTCCTACTGTCTGTACTTAAAACTTGGGAGAAAGCAGTAAGGATGAATAGATGCTGGGAGAAAAAGTTTGCAAGCTATCAAAGTAAACTCCTCATTTTATAACTTCTGTCTGCAATACTCCCTCTTCCTTGTTCCCTGTGTGTGGGTGTGTAAGTTGTGGCGTGGACCTGGGGGTGAGGACTGCACACACCACTACATCACTGTCTCCCCCAAAACATCACTCACTCTTAATGGGCAGCTCCATTCAAGACACTAGCTATCAATGGAGGAGCTTGCATGCAGTTTTTCAACCCACTGGTGTGCAGAATATGACAGCCATCCCCAGGAGGGTCTGGCATTTGACAGCAGGTCCTGCAAGGAGAGGATTTTTTTTATCACAATCAGCAAGAGGCGAGGACTGGAGCTGTTGTAAAAGGCTGAGGATGGAGATCTGAAGGACTGATCAGGACTGCTCAGACAATAACAGCACTGACAGAGACATCACCATAATGGAGTGACATACACATAACTTAGCTCAACTGTCAGACTGAGTGCACCATGGTTGTCTTAATATTCCTATAAGTCCTTCGATGAGACTACAACCCAGGCCATGTGCAAATGCATGCAGAACATCTTGGTCATAGTTAAATCCTGTTCCACGTTTTTGTAAGTGTAGGCCATCTGTCTAGTGGGAACAGATGACACGATTACAAAACTGCATACACACGGGACTGATTAAAAAAAGCACACGAGTGCTTATTCCATTATCCTTGAAATAAAAAATTTAAAAAAATATATTTCCTGTAGTACTAAACATGAACAGCAGATCTAGAAAAGACAATTCAGGTCATGGAGAGGGCATACAAACTAATCAGTACATTTTACAGTAGAGCAGAAGTGAGGAACAGAACCAGCAAGCCATCATGCACCTAGAGAATTCTTGACCTAGTGTGAAGATATAAATAACATGATGGCCCACCTACAATAAAAAGTGCTTGCCTAGACAGCCCTGCAAGGCACAGTGCAAGGAGGGAGAATGAATGAAAGAAAGAGAAGGAGATGGAAGGAAAATATTGGGTTAACTCTATACCCAGGACATAGAATCAATTAATTGCATTTATTTTCCTGGAGTCAGTGGATTGAAGGTTTCTTAGTTTTGTGTGTTAATAGGTTACTTATTTGTGTCTTATAGGCATCAATGGATCTAAATGTTTCTGTCTTCTGGACATTCATGGGTTTGTTGTTTCTGGCTTTTGTCAAGGGCATCAACATTTTTGTGTTTTGAATGCCCATGGATTAAATGCTTCTGTTTCCTGGCCATCAATGATGTTCAGTGTTTTCTGTCTTCTGGTCATGAACAGGTTAACTTCTTCTGTCTTCTGAGCATTAAGGTGTTATATTGTCGATAATTACATGTCATCAATAATGTTAACTGTTTCTATCCTCTAGGTGTTAATAGTAGCTAACTGTTATTTATCATGTGGGCGTTAATAGGTTAACTGTTTCTATCCTCTGGGTGTTGATAGTGTTAATTGTTTCATACCTCTGGGCGCCAACAGGTTAATTAATTGTTTCAGTCCAGACAGTGGTGTGATGACGTCACCTCAAGGGCAGATAATAGTTCTCTGGGGGCTCCTTCCATTCCTAAAGGCTCTCTCCCTCCCCCTCTCCCAACCCCTCCCTGTCTGTGTCCCTGGTCGTTCATTGCTCCTGTCAGCAGTGCCAAACACTGACAGCTATCCTGGCTGGCATGTGTTAATGTTAGAACTGCTGGGAGAGCAGTATTGGGACTACCACTATGTTTTCTTTTTGCCCACTTCATTCTGTCTCTTTGCTTACCTTTCTGTCTGTCTGTCTGTCTGTCTGTTCTGTCTGTCCGTCTTCTGTCTGTCTGTCAGCCTATTTGTTTTGTTTATTCTTTAGATTTTACGTCTTTTCACAGTTAAGTGATATTATTTATTTATTTATTATTTATTTATTCTTTTATATCAAGGATAATGGTTTGAAGGGAGACAGACAGGAGAAAGAAAAGCAGATGCTTGAATTGTGTCTTTCTGTCTGTCTGCTCTCCAGCTCTCTATCTATCTATCTCTTTCTCTTTATTAACAAAGAAAGGCCTCCTAGGCATTGCCCATAAAAAGAGAAAAAAACTCTACCCTAACCAAGAAAGAACATCAATAAACAACCCTCTTTTCTGTAAATAAAGTCACTCTATTCTACCTAGTCACCTTTTCTATACCCAAAAAGAATTCAGCACTTGAGAGGGGAGGGAAGTGGAATGCACTATCACCAGATCGATCCTGTCTTGTTGTTGACAGAACATCAGAGTTCCTGTTCCTGATCACGCACATTGTCCATTCTTTGAGGCAGACAGCAGTCACTGTGGGCACTGCCAGGCAATAATGGGTTAATCAGTTTTCTCTGGTGAGGTTTTGGCCAATGGGTTTGACTTTCTCCCTTCCCTCAGAGGGTCAGGGTGTGAGTGTTTCACCTCCAGGTCTGGTGATGGGCCCCAGAGACTCCTCTGTCAGTCAGCACTCTGCTTTGTTTTCTTCTTCTTTCCAGCTGTCTGACAGCCTTTCCTCAGCCCATCCTCTGTTTTTCAGTGCTTGTTCCATTATTCTGGATATAAAAGAATAAATACATAAATGAACAATCAAATAAATAAAAGAATAAATACATGAATGAATAAATAAATAAACAAAGTATCTTGAACACCACAGCAGTGGTGGGGTGGGGGACTGCAGGGGAAGAAAGATAAGAGTGTTTTTCCAGAGAACAAGTCCAGCAGTGGTAAAATTCTATCAGAGTGTTTTTGCTGAGGTGATGGGCCCCAGAGACTCCTTTGTCAGTCAGCACGCTGCTTTGTTTTCTTCTTCTCTTCCAGCAGTGGTAAAATTCTATCAGAGTGTTTTTTGCTGAGGACAAGTCCAGCAGTGGTAAAATTACATCAGAGTGTTTTTCCCTGAGGATAAAAATCCAGCAATGGTAGGATTCTGTCAGAGAGAGAGAGAGAGAGAGAGAGAGAGAGAGAGAGAGAGAGAAGAGAGAGAGAGAGAGAGAGAGAGAGAGAGAGAGAGGAGAGAGAGAGAGAGACACTGAACACTGAACACTGAACACTGAGAGAGAGAGAGAGTGTGTGTGTTTTCACTTTAGTATTAGAACAGAAGTGTATACCTGTTGTGTAATTCTTTGTTTTTGTTGTTTGAGGGGGGGGGGGAGGTCAGTGCAGTTTATGCTGTTCACAGCTCAGCCGACCACAAAGGCCACATCAGGGCTCTTTTGTCCTGAAAGTGTTGCCATAGCTGCAGTGAGAAGTGTAGAGAATGGCTGCAAGTCTTTAATAACTCCCGCCCCCCCCCCCCCCCCCACACACACACCATTTTCAGGTGATCTTAAAGATAATCACAAGGGACATCACTCAACCCAAGCCCTTTTTGCTGTCTTTAATTGTTTCCCTTGGTGAGTATTCCCACGCCACAATTGTTTTTGTCTTGAAGTTAATCCTTTCGATTATGATTATTTTTCTAACATAGTGTTGGGTTTTTAGCGCTGTGATCTAGTGTAAGGTGTTTGGCAGGTAGAAAAGAGGCTAATAAAGAAGAGGCATGGCAAATTCTTTTATTCGAGGATAATAGAAGAGAGAGAGAGAGAGAGAAGAGAGAGAGAGGAGAGAGAGGGGAGAGAGAGAGAGAGGAAAGAGGAGAAGGAAGGAGAGGGAAGAGAGATGAGAAGAGAGAGAGAGGAGAGACGAGACAGACAGACAGAACAGACAGACAGACAGACAGACAGAAGAGACAGAGAGACAGAGAGACAGAGAGAGAGAGAGAGAGAGAGAGAGAGAGAGAGAAGAGAGAGAGAGAGAGAGAGAGAGAGAGAGAGAGAGAATTGAGAGAGAGAGAGAATTTATATTCTCTCTCTGTCTCTATCTCTGTCTCTCCTATTATCCTCGAATAAAAGAATTTGCCTTGCCTCTTCTTTATTAGCCTCTTTTCTACCTGCCAAACACCTTACACTAGATCACAGCGCTAAAACCCAACACTATGTTAGAAAAATAATCATAAGTCGGGGACTGGATGTAAAAAAGCACATGAGTGCTTATCTATTATCCTCGAATAAAAGAATTTTGCCTTGCCTTGCCTTGCCTTGCCTTGCCTTGCCTTGCCTTGCTCTTGCTCTTCTCTCTCTCTTCTCTCTCTCTCTCTCTCTCTCTCTCTCTCTCTCTCTCTCTCTCTCTCTCTCTCTCTCTCTCTCTCTCTCTCTCTCTCTCTCTCTCTCTCCACTCTGTTTTTGCAGTCTCAAAATGGATCATGGTCTAGAGGTAACGTGTCTGCCTAGAAAGCAAAAAGTCCGGGTCGGAGTGTGCGGTGGTTCGAATCCCGTTTGGGCTCAAGACTTTTCCCCCATCCATTATACCCTGAGTAGTAGTCTGAGTGCTAGTCTTTCGGAAGAGACGATACACCGAGGTCCTATGTGTCACACATAATTGTTTAGTGCACGTTAAAGAACCTACGGTAATAAGGGGGTTGTCCCTGGCAAAATTCTGTGGAAAAAATCCACTCTAATAGGGAAACAAATAAATTATAATTGCAGACAGGAAAAGAAAAAAAAATAATAGGTAGGGGCTGCACTTCTGGCTAGGCACTCTCCTTAGGGAGAGCTGGCAGATAAATCTGCTGTGACGTAAAGTGGTATAAAATAAAAAAATTTAAAAAGCACACGGAATTTCGTTGCATCATTGTTAGCATCACTGATCATCATACAATATCAAATATCAAAATAAAAACGTCTCTGATTAAGTCGCCCTGGTTCCTCTGTTCTCATGGTGACCTTAGTTTTAGTCTCTCCACACACTTCAGTGCCTGTGGTGAGTTTGTGTCAAAGCTGTCAGGGTTTGAGGTGCACAAGAGAAGGTTGCTGGAGGGACGTTGTGGTGGATACCAACCCAGGAGGTCACATCACTGTCTGGCTCTGCAGCTGAGCTGATATTGTAGTCAGTCAAAGGCCTAGAGGTGGTACCCTGCATACATAGTTAGGACTGAACACTGTCACAGTGACCCAGCAGCAGTGCAGGTCCTCTGGGTGAGGTCCCCTTTTCCTGTGGCACTGTCTGTGTGGTCAGTGCT
>CM060338.1:2754806-2762306 GCA_030674155.1 Stramonita haemastoma
TATGTTGAGTTCTAGGCCTGTCCATTCGCTGATGTTGTCCTCCCATCTCTTCCTTGGTCTGTCTCTTTTTCTTCCTCCTTTAAATGCATGCACTCATCAACAGATCCCCGATTGTCGTGCGTCAACAAAAACTGTGAAGTCGCACCTCCACGCCAAGTGATTATGAGTGTTCTCCAGATGGGACATGGGGCAGGGTGGGCACTGCCTCAAGCTGTGGTAAACAGGGCATGGGGATAGATGTCCAGCACCACAACCACACAGTTTCTGCATCGTCCACCAAGACAGGGGATAGCCTAGTGGTCAGAACATTTTGCACTCGCAATTTGACAACCAGGGTTCGATTCCCGTTGGAGGAGATTTTCCCCTTGGAGTTCTTTGGATGAGATATTAAAAATAAATAATAAAATAAAGACAGGTGACAGGCTATATCAGTGTGGATAGATGCACTGCACTTATAAGGAAATGCTTTCCTGGAGAGAGAGCTGCCTTTGATGTGCAGTGATTAAAAGTGGGAACAGGTTTTAACGTGTGTGCAATGTGTTCTGCTTGCGCGCTCACGCGGTTATAATCTCATCCAAAAGGAGAGAGAGAGAGAGAGAGAGAGAGAGAGAGAGAGAGAGAGAGAGAGAGAGAGAGAGAGAGAGAGAGAGAGGAGAGAGAGGAGAGAGAGAGAGAGAGAGAGAGAGAGAGACAGACAGACAGACAGACAGACAGACAGACAGACAGACAGACAGACAGACAGACAGAGACACAGACACACAGAGAGACAGACACACAGAGACAGACACACAGACAGACTGGCAAACAGAATAAACAGAATAAACAGACACGAAGAAAAAACAAAACATGAAGAGTTATTCTACGATATTGTGTAAACAGAATGTAAAACACAACCATAATAACACACGCCGACTTTGAATCAACTTGGGAATAAGGGAGAGAATCGATGCTCAAAAACGGTAAATGAGGGAAGACGGGACAGTGGACAGCAGTTTTACAATTTATCAAAGCAAAAAAACAAAAGGAAAAGAAAACCTCAATGTTTTGAAAATTAACCAAACACAGCTCTTCATTGTGGTCATCACGCACGTCCATCCTCTCTCTGCATGTGTACGTGTGTCCACGGCTGTGTGTGAAAACTGAAAAGTTAAGAACTGGACACAAAATGTCTTCTTTAGAATGACTCTTCCTTATAAACAGGCAAGCGAGTTTATATAACATGTTCGCTTTCTGAAGAGAAGGCAAACACAAGAAGTGTGGCCTGTCGTGGTGGGGAAAACAGCCATGATTATCATTTGTGCAGGGGGGAGGGGGGGGGGGGGTAGGAGAATTGCCAGATGGTTAGTGCCCTGCTTGCAGGACGGGATAGCCTAGTGGTTAGAACATTGCACATGCAATCTGACGACTCGGGTTCGATTCCCGTTCGAAAGGATTTTTTTTCCCTGGAGTTAACATCAGTGCTGACTCCACTCTCCCCAACAGTCCTTTAGATGAGACTATAAACCGAGGTCCCGTGTGCGAACGCACGCAGAACATCTTGTGCACACGTTAGACCCGTTCCACTTTTCGTAAGAGTAGGCCATTGTGTGCTGTTGGAAATGGATGATAAAATTTTACAAAACTGCAGACACATGGGGAATGGATGTATGAAAACACACGAGTGCTGATTCCATTATCCTCGATATAAAATAACAAATATCAAAATAAATAAATAAATAATAAAATAAATGATATTGGCCAGGATGGATCCCAGATTTGAGCTACCACCAAGACACCCCTTTAAGGTTTTTTTTTCTGCAGGTGTTAACATCAGTGCCGACTCCACTGCTCTGAAAGCCTTCAGATGAGACTGTAAGCCAAGGGCTCCCTGAACCAACTCACACACAACATCTCGCGCACATGTTAAGCCCGTCCCGCCTTTCAGAAGAGAAAGCCATTGTGTGCCAGTGGGAACGGATGATGATTAAAAAACAACAACAATGCATGCACAGCGGTGTCATGTTTAGACACCATCCACGAAGTCGAAATGCCGCTACCTTAATGGTGCTAAAAAAAACCAACGGTTGCATACGCAAAAACCTCACCATTGGTTTTCGTCTTCTCTTGTCCGCCCCACACTGTCAGATGTGTCTAGGAAAATAATGGCGGAATGTCTTCTCCAGCTCCTCTCGTGGGCCGTACAGCTTGGTCTGCAGGCTTATCTCCGTCAGCCACAGAGTCCTCCTCGGGTCGTATGTCTCCTTTTTGACTTGCCAAAGACTGACAACCAACAGGCAGACAAACAAGCAAACAACCCCACTCCCCTTTCCCCCACCCCAACTAGCTATAAAGAAAAATCTTTCAACTACAGCATTTGAGTAAGGACCATGCCTTTGGCCTGACCCTACTGAAGTTTTGGCTCCTAGTTGAAACACTCTTTGAGAGAGGCATTTCTTTTTGTAATTTGTACCATATTATGTCACAGCACATTTCTCTGCGTGAAATTTGGGCTGCTCTCCCCGGGGAGAGCGTGTCGCCACATGTGCTGCGCCTACCCATTTTTTTCTGCATGTAGCTGTATTTGTTTCTCTATCAGAGTGGCTTTTTTCTACAGAATTTCGCCAGGGACAACCCCCTTGTTGCCGTGGGTTCTTTTACGTGCGCTAAATAGTGATGTGTAACACACGGGACCCCGGTTTATCGTCTCATCCGAAAGACTAGCGCCCAGACCACCACCCAGGGTCTAATGGATGGGGAAAAAGTTTTGGGTCCAAACGCGTACCCCGCACACTCCGACCCGGACTTTTTGCTTTCTAGGCAAGGCGCGTTACCACCTAGACCACCGATCCACCTTGTATCACTGTATGCAGAAGGACGTACAATTGAAGACTATTACTCTTGGGAGAACTTGATGGTGATAAAAGCTTGACCCTCTGTTGAGCCTAAACCCAGAGTATGTTTGTTTGGGTTTTTTATTTTTTACATAAACCCAGTCTCACTTTTGTTTTCAAGGTCAACTGGGATTTAAGGAAAGATACATTAAGACATTGATATTTCCCCCTCCTCCCTCCTCCTCTCTCCCCCTACCCCTTTTGTCAGAGGACCTAGTGTCTCCAGAGTGTGATGAAAAAGAGTTCCCTTCACCGTGAGCTAATAATGTAAAAAGCATGCACCAACACACACATAGACACCCATGCAACTTCAAAGACAAACTTTGTGTGTGTCTTGCATGATGTCTCTTTGTCTGTATGGCTATGATGACTCGGTCTGTATGTCTGTGTGTCTGTCTGTCTGCCTGCCTGTCTGTTAGCCTGTCTGTTGGTCTGTCTACATGTCTGTTTGTCTGTCTTCATGTCTGTTTGTCTGTCTACATGTTTATCTGTCTGTCTCTGATGTGAGGTGTCAGACCTCAGCTTCTCTAGGGGCTAGCATATTGATGGCAGTGCCCATCTCCTCTCCTTTTCTGCTTTATCTTCTCTCACCCTAAAGAGGACAGGTGCCCATTTACAGCTGGGTGAACTGGGGGACTATACTGAAGATAAGGCTCCCCCAAACAGTCACCCATCCACTTGGTAACCATGATCAATGCTGCTTAACTCATTTTCTACTGCCCAATTCAAAACTTCACTATTCTGCCTACACTGGCTGATTTGTAATGATTTTAGGAACAAATGCACAAAAAACTGCATACACAAACAGCCTTTAAATTTTTGGTGATATGTATAATGGAACAAACCAACAAAATGCAAAGTTTCAATGTAATCACTTTATCATTTTATGAGTTGTTTTTCAAGGGTTTTTTGTTACAAAGAAAAGAACATAAAGGGATATATTATATCAAAAGAATACATCCGCAATAATCAATGTTTGTAATTGAAATTTTTTTTAGAGTATCATAACTGAGTGGGTAAATATGATAACACAGTTGACAAAGATAAAACCTTCCTTTACTTACGCAAATACACTACTGCCATATTGTAATGTGAGCTTGCAAGTAGGACTCAGTCCAGTGCTGGCTCATATCTTCAAACCTAGACACTAGCAAACAACCTAAAATTTACATCTAGTCCAGTATAGCTGTAGAGTTGTTCTGGTTAATTTATGCATACGACTATGACCCTTTGTATAGGGAATTTAAAAAAAAATATCAGAGGCACTATAGGTACCTTCATTTCAAAGGTTGTACTCAGGATGTAGGCTACAGCTACAGTATCCATTCTATCGAAAGAGTTGACCACAACTTGGGGGAGGGGGGGGGGGGAGGAGTACTCTGACCACTGAGCTATCCCTCCAATATATAATATATACATATAAAAATACATTATATACATATGAATGTATGCACAAATACAAAAACAAATAAGCCTTTTAAAGTCCTACAAGGTTGTTTTAAGTTATAAATCCTAAGAAAAAAAATGCTGGCATAATAATTAGGGTGAATCAAGGTAACCGCCTGCCTAGAAAGGGAAAAGTCATGTTGGAGTGCCAAGCCCTTTGAATCTGGTTTGGGACCAAAAACTTTCCCCCATCCAATAGACCATGAGCATGGTCTCGGTGCTACTTTTTGGATGAGACTCTTTCGATGAGACGATAAGCTGAGGTCCAATGTGTTACACTTCATATTTAGAACACGTAAAAGAACCTATGGCAACAAGAGGGATGTCCTTGGAAAAAGTTCTATAGAAAAAAAAGCCACTCTGATAGGGAACAGATACAGTTGCAGACAGGAACACAATAATGGGTGGTGTGCATTTGTGGCGACATGCTGAGGCCCCGTGTATTGCAATCATTATTTAGAACACGTAAAAGAACCCACGGCAACAAGAGGGCTGTCCTTGGTAAAAATTATACAGAAAAAAGCCACTGTGATAGGGAAACAAATACAGCTGCAGACAGGAAAACAATAATGGGTGGTGCTGCACTTGTGGCGACATGCTGAGGTCCAGTGTGTTACACATAATTATTTAGAACACGTTAAAGAACCTACCGCTACAAGAGGGTTGCCCTTTGGAAAAGTTCTATGGAAAAAAGCCACTCTGACAGGGAAACAGATACAGCTGAAGACAGGAAAACAATAATAGGTGGTGCTGCACTTGTGGCGACATGCTCTCCCGGGGAGGGCAGCCAGCAGAAAGAAATCTGCTGTGGCATAAAGTGTTATACAATAAAATATAAAATAGGACATGAAAAGCAATGTATCATAATATCTTGAAATAAAACGCTTTTTGCCATCTCAATCAGAAGAAACAGCAACTTGTAGTCAATATGTTTATTTTTAAGTTATGTGAGATGAGTGTAGCAGCTTGTACCCATCTATCCTGAGAGCCAATGTTAACCTACTTTGCATCATTTCTGACATTCAAAGATAACACTGTTTCTGACTTCAATTCAATTCAATTCAAACATTTTTTATCATCTCACAAATAGAGATATGCATGTAGGTTAAGCCATACAGAAAAAAAGTAAATAGGAAAGACATTTATCACAGAAGACATTTATCACTTCATTCATTCTATATATCCTACTCTCAGGTTAAATTTAGTTTATTTCTGTATTTGTTGTGGCAATAGATTTTTTTTCTCTTTTTTAAAAGATATAAACCAGGTTTGATTGCTGCAGGTTTTTGCGAGTAAAAGGAACATAATTATATCCTGTTGCAAACCTCACGTGTGCAGGCTGCTGACAGGAAAGCCCCGTGTGACCTGCCCTTTAACGCTGTGGTTTTTGGACAGGCAGACACGTGGCTGGGCACAGAGAAGAGCGGGCCTAGGTCACACTGAACAATAAACATGTCAGTCATTATCTCCCTTGCCCATTATAAGAAAGAACAACTCCTCTCTCTCTCTCTCTCTCTCTCTCTCTCTCTCTCTCTCTCTCTCTCTCTCTCTCTCTCTCTCTCTCTCTCTCTCTCTCTCTCTCTCTCTCTCCTCTCCCCTCTCTCCCCCCTCTCTCCCCCCATCTCTCTATCCCTCCTCTCTCTTCTCTTCTCTGTCTCTGTCACTCTTCTCTGTTTTTGTTCTATGTGTTCAATGCCTGTCTCCCTCTCTTTGTATTTCTTCTTGCACTGAATCATTATGATTCCATAATTTGCAGTTTTATTCATTTACTTCAGAAACAGAATTTACCAGCACATGTTTGCTTGCATTTCAATAACAGGAACACTGGGTATCATTGAACCCATTGATAAAGAACAATTAAAACAACAACAACAACAACAACAAACCAGAAACAGTGAAGAAAAGTGACATCATTTTTGGCAAAAATGATAATAAAAACAGTAATGAATTTCATGTTTATTACAATCATTTTTTGATGTTCTACTCTTATTGATATACATTCAATAAAGTCAAAAAATTTCCAAGAAAACTGATATGTAGACAGACTTGTTTTATTTTGCTTATGTTGTTGTTGTTGCTGTTGTTGTTGCTGCTGTTGTTGTTGTTGTTACGTCGTTGCTGTTGTTGTTGCTGTTTCACGTTACCCTGCTTGATATCCTGTACAGAGTTATCAGCCACTCTGGCTGGCTTCTGTCCTCCCACCCAACATTCGTGAGACTGTTAGATACTCTCTGGATGAGAAGTTTGCGTGCGTGCGTGCGTGCGTGCGTGTGTTTGTGTTGTGTGTGTGTTTGTTTGTGTGTGTGTGTGTGTGCGTGCATGCGTGCGTGTTTGTGTTTGTGTGTGTGGTGTGTGCGTGTGTGTGTTGTGGAAGTGTATTGATTACACTAAACACGGGGCATGCAGTGTGTTCTGCACCATTTCTTTGTCAAACCATCAGGTGAAAAGCAGCCATGCTCACGTATCAGAGACTGTGTTTCTGTCTCTGTCTGTCTGTCTGTCTGTCTGTCTGTCTGTCTCTATTTCTCTCTCCCTCTGTCTGTCTACCCCCTCACTCTCTTTCATTATTATCACTGTTGTCGTTTTGTATGTATTTTCATTTTATCATAACGACTCGCAATTGTTTGTCCCCCCATTTTACCCGTTTAAACACGACACTTGTGTGCATGCTGGTTTTTAAAAATAAATTGTCATCCGCTCTTACCCGCTCACGATGGCCTGCTCTTCCGAAAGGCGGAACCGGGTTTTAACGTGTCCGCGAGATGTTCTGCGTGCGCTCACACACGGAGCATCGGTTTATAATCTCATCCGAATGACTTTGACATTCAGTTCGATTTTTTCGTCAAACTGGGAAGAAAGGGCGAGGCTGGGTACGAACCCAGAAACTCACGGTTTACTTTATACCACTTTATGTCACAGCAGATTTCTCTGCGTGGAATTCGGGCTTCTCTCCCCGGGGAGAGCGCGTCGCCACAAGTGCAGCGCCTACCCATTATTTTTTTCCCCTCAGGGATGGTGTCTAAACACGACACCTGTGTGCATGGTGGTTTTTTTTAAAAATAATGTTGTCATGCGCTCCTACCGGCACACGATGGCCTGCTCTTCCGAAAGGCGGAACGGGATGTTAACGTGTGCGCAAGATGTTCTGCGTGCGTGAGCACACGGGGCTTCGGTTTATAGTCTC
>CM060338.1:2774806-2777306 GCA_030674155.1 Stramonita haemastoma
TCAGGTCACAGCTCTGTACAGGGAAGTGCAGGGAGATTTGCCCAGCAGGGATGATGTGACAGTTTATCACACCTGCACAATCACACCTCAATCACATGCAAAATCAACCTGTACAATTACACCTGTAGAATCACGCCTGCACAATCACACCTGCGCAATTCACCTGCACAATCACACTCCACATTACAATTATCACACCTGTACAATTGCACCTGCACAATCACACCTGCACAATTCACACCTGCACAATCCACAAGGCCACAATCACACCTGCACAATCACACCTGCCAATCACATGCACAATAACACCTGCACAATCACACCTGAAATCACACCTGCACAATCACACCTGCACAATCACGCCTGCACAATCACACCTGCACAATCACACCTCCACAATCACACCTGCACAATCACACCTGCACAATCAACTGCACAATCACACCTGCACAATCACACCTGCACCACAACACAATCACACCTGCACAATCACATCTGCACAATCACACCTCCACAATCACACCTCCACAATCACCCTGCACAATCACATCTGCACAATCAACCTGCACAATTGCACACTGCATATCCACCACAATCACACCTGCACAATCACACCTGCATAATCACACCCCACAATCACACCTCCACAATCACGCCTGCACAATCACATCTGCACAATCACACCTCCACAATCACACCTCCACAATCACACCTGCACAATCACAGGCTAAACTGATTCCTAGATTGAACAAGCCACTGAAAAAATTACATCACAATTCACCCAAGGTTTGCAATCAGTAAACGAAACATCATCAACACCAAATCCTTTGGGGAGAAGGGAGCAATTCCTGCAGTATGGGATTTGTTTAGTGTTTCAGATAAGAGGGATTCTTGTCGTGTGGGGTTTGTTTAGTGTTTCAGATAGGAGGGATTCTTGTCGTGTGGGATTTGTTTAGTGTTTCAGATAGGAGTGATTCTTGTAGTATGGGATTTGTTTAGTGTTTCAGATAGGAGGGATTCTTGTCGTGTGGGATTTGTTTAGTGTCTTAGATAGGAGTGATTCTTGTAGTATGGGATTTGTTTAGTGTTTCAGATAGGAGGGATTCTTGTCGTGTGGGATTTGTTTAGTGTCTTAGATAGGAGTGATTCTTGTCGTGTGGGATTTGTTTAGTGTTTCAGATAGGAGGGATTCTTGTCGTGTGGGATTTGTTTAGTGTTTCAGATAGGAGGGATTCTTGTCGTGTGGGATTTGTTTAGTGTCTTAGATAGGAGTGATTCTTGTCGTGTGGGGATTTGTTTAGTGTTTCAGATAGGAGTGATTCTTGTAGTGTGGGATTTGTTTAGTGTTTCAGATAGGAGGGATTCTTGTCGTGTGGGATTTGTTTAGTGTTTCAGATAGGAGTGATTCTTGTCGTGTGGGATTTGTTTAGTGTTTCAGATAGGAGGGATTCTTGTCGTGTGGGATTTTGTTTAGTGTTTCAGATAAGAGTGATTCTTGTAGTATGGGATTTGTTTAGTGTTTCAGATAGGAGTGATTCTTGTCGTGTGGGATTTGTTTAGTGTTTCAGATAGGAGTGATTCTTGTCGTGTGGGATTTGTTTAGTGTTTCAGATAAGAGTGATTCTTGTAGTATGGGATTTGTTTAGTGTTTCAGATAAGAGTGATTCTTGTAGTATGGGATTTGTTTAGTGTTTCAGATAGGAGTGATTCTTGTCGTGTGGGATTTGTTTAGTGTTTCAGATAGGAGTGATTCTTGTAGTATGGGATTTGTTTAGTGTTTCAGATAGGAGTGATTCTTGTAGTATGGGATTTGTTTAGTGTTTCAGATAGGAGGGATTCTTGTAGTGTGGGATTTGTTTAGTGTTTCAGATAGGAGTGATTCTTGTCGTGTGGGATTTGTTTAGTGTTTCAGATAGGAGGGATTCTTGTAGTGTGGATTTGTTTAGTGTTTCAGATAGGAGTGATTCTTGTCGTGTGGGATTTGTTTAGTGTTTCAGATAGGAGGGATTCTTGTAGTGTGGGATTTGTTTAGTGTTTCAGATAGGAGGGATTCTTGTCGTGTGGATTTGTTTAGTGTTTCAGATAGGAGTGATTCTTGTCGTTTGGGATTTGTTTAGTGTTTCAGATAGGAGGGATTCTTGTCGTGTGGGATTTGTTTAGTGTTTCAGATAGGAGGGATTCTTGTAGTGTGGGATTTGTTTAGTGTCGCAAACAGTGCTGATGTCTGTGGCCCCATTCATGATTCAGCAAATAGGAGACCTTAACTCCATGGACCAAAAATCGTTTTCTACATTGACACACAAACGGGTCAGAGAGCTCAGGGTTCATTGTTCACTGATGAACTTACATCGATATCTAACTAGGCTGCAGTGGTGGCGAAATGCAGATAACACCTGGACTGACTTTCCCTGGCTATTTGTATGGGGCAGTTTTGCAGTGCCCAGTTTACATTATCACAACTTCATTCTGCTGCAGTCATTGGAACATTGACCAGAATCAG
>CM060338.1:2787306-2792306 GCA_030674155.1 Stramonita haemastoma
AACAAACAAATGGGAAACACCAAACTACAACCAAATACCCCAAACAACAAACAAATGGGAAACACCAAACTACAACCAAATACCCCAAACAAACAAACCACACAAACAAATACCAACAAAAAAAAAAAACAAAAACAAACAAACAAATCAAATAAAAAAAAACAAACCAAAAATATCCTAAACAGCCCACAAATCGACCCCCCTACCCCTCCAGAAAAAACAACAACAACAACAAACAAAAAGATCCCCAACAAACACACAGAGAAATGCTGACAGTCCTACGGTATTTACGATCCAAAAGCAATAGACCAACTTCAAATTTGTGCAGATGGCTGTTACCTTATCCAACTGTGCCACAGGTATCAAAGATAACTCCACTAAACCCATGACACCTTGGCTGTTTTCTCCCTGGAAAAATCAGCAAAAAGACGGCCTATGACGTCATATCCTGTGATAAATGTGTCAGCCAATCCTAGGGCCGCATTCTTTGGCACGTGAAATACACCACGCCTTATATTTTCAATGATTGTTTTGTATTGTATCGTATACCACTTTAAGTCACCATATAGTTATCTGCGTGAAATTTGAGCTGCCCTTCCGAGGAGAGGAGATCAAATTGCCACAAAAGCAGCACCATCCATTACTTTTTGTTTCTTTTCCAGTCTGAAACTGTATTGGTTTCCCTCCCAAGGCGGGTTTTTTTCTACAGAATATTGTCAGGGACAACTCCCTTGTTGCCGTGGATTCTTTTACGTGCGCTAAATAATTATGTCTAATATATGGGACTTCGGTTTATTGTCTCATCCAAAACAGCTCACGGTCTAGTGGATGGAGGACCAGTTTCTGGCCCTAAACGGGGATTGAGACTCCACACACTTCGAACCTGGACTTTTCGCTTTCTTTCTTCTTCTTCTCAATTCTTCTTTGTAATTCCTCTTCGCAATTGCTCTTCTCATTATTAAAATTTTATTACCGTACTATCGCATCATATTATAATCATTATTTTTTGTTGTTGCTGTGCTACTGCAGTTACAGCGACTAACTTTTTCCGCTTTTTTCTGTGTTACCATGACATTCTTCATGATATTTTCCATTGCAGGGTTCTATTCCTGCATGATTTTTAAATTTCTGTGGATATTTAGAAGAACATAATATCATCAAGATATAAAAGAAGTCAGATTCTATTTTTGTATCCATGTGAATAGCTCCCAATTCTGAATACGGCCTCCTACATCATGGGTCTTAGAAGCCTATTTTTTTTCAAACATTTTATTCACTTTTTTAAAATATCATTTGAGCTCATGTCAGACCTAATGCAACATTTCGAACATTTCTCTGCATGAAATTCGGGCTGCTCCCCCCGGGGAGAGCGCATCGCCAAAAGTGCAGGCGCCAGCCACTATTTTTTTCTCTTTCCCTGTCTGTAACTGTATTTGTTTCCCTACCAGAGTGTCTTTTTTTCTACAGAAGTTTTGCCAAGGACAACCCTGTTGTTACCGTGTTTTTTTGTTTTTTATATATTTTTTTTATTTTTTAAGTGCGCTGCATAATGACGTGTAACACACAGGACCTCAGTTCATCGTCTCATTCGAAAGACTGGCACCCGAACCAGCACTCATGATCTGATGGATAGGAGAAAAGTTTTGGGCCCAAACGGGATTCGAACCACGCCCACTCCGACCCGGACCTTTCACTTTCTAGGCAGGCGCGTTACCTCTAGACCACCGATCCACAAAACGTTAGAATACGCAAAAGAATCACTATCGTTGCTCTAGCTGATAAGCAAAATAAATAAAAAACAGAAACAGAAAGAGAGAGAGAGAAGAAAAAGAACAGGAATGAGTTTAACACTTACACAACAGATGCTCTGTTTTTACATAAGCTAAAATCAATTGAAAAGTCGAGATTGAATATTGAAAAATTAAAAAAAATCTTGGTTTTATATCATCTAGACTCAGTCGAAGACATTTTTCTTTTATCTGAAAAGAACCCGTCCTGAAAGGTTAAAGAAAATTAGAATTAAAAAAAGATAAGATAGTTAAAAAAAATTGTCTGTGTGACTGTTTTTTTTTTTTTTTTTTTTTTTTTGGGGGGGGGGGGTATTGAAAGGTTGACGCTGACAATGCTGAACTGTTGACGACTTAGCCGAGAGAGATAGAGAGAGAGAGAGAGAGAGAGAGAGAGAGAGAGAGAGAGAGAGAGAGAGAGAAGAGAGGAGAGAGAGAGAGAGAGGAGAGAGAGAGAAGAGAGAGAGAGAGAGAGAGAAGAGAAGAGAGAGAAAGAGACAGGAGACAGAGAAGAGAGACAGAGAGGAGGGAGAGGAGAAGAGAGACAGAGAGAGAGGAGAGAGAGAGAGAGGAGGAGAGAGAGAGAGAGGAGAGAGGAGAGAGAGGAGAGGAGAGAGAGAAGGGGAGAGAGAAGGAGAGAGAAGAGAGAGAGAAGGTCTGTCATTCTCCCTCTCTTTTGTTTTTTTCTGTTTCCATTCCAGTTCCATTCCTTCCTTTCTTTCTATCGGATTTGTTCACCTACATAGTATTACAGTGTATTGCAGTGTGTGTGTGTGTGTGGTGTGTGTGTGTGTGTGTGTGTGTGTGTGTGTGTGTGTGTGTGTGTGTGTGTGTGTGTGTGTGTGTGTTGTGTGTGTGTGATGTGTTGTGTGTGTGTGTGTGTGTGTGTGTCTGTGTGTCTATGTGTCTGTGTGTCTGTGTGTCTGTGTCTGTGTGTCTATGTGTCTGTGTCTGTGTCTGTGTGTTTGGGTTTGTGCCTGTGCGTGCATGCGTGCGTACGTGCGTGTGTGTATGCGCGTGCGTATTTGTGTATTCGCACGTGTGCATTCACAGAGCTCTAAGTAATACAAGTTCATTCAATAAGTTCCTTTTGACTGTGATAGCAAAATCGGTGTGAAAATGTTTAAGGCTTACTCCCGGTGTTACGCACGAATCGAGCTAAGCAGGAGTTTGAACAGGGACGGGATAGCCTAGTGGTCAGAACATTGCGCTCGCAATCTGACGAACCGGGTTCGATTCCCGGTCGAGGGGATTTTTCTCCTGGAGTTAACATCAGTGCTGACTCCACTCTCCCCTAAAGTCCTTCGGATGAGACTATAAACCGAGGTCCCGTGTGGAATGCACGCAGAACATCTTGCGCACACATTAAATCGTTTTCCGCTTTTCGAAAGAGTAGGCTTTTGTGTGTTGTAGGAAATAGATGAGGAATTTGCAAAACTGAATAGACACCAGGACTGGATGTAAAAAAAGCATATGAGTGCTTATTTTATTATCCTCGATATAAAAGAATAAATAAATAAATAAATTTCCATGGTGTTGAAAGGCAGAGCAAAGACGCACTGACTGTAGTGTTCTATCTGTCTGGCTGTAGGCTAATGATGTTGTATCTCCGGGCCTTAATCCTAATTGGCATGATTTTTAGCGGCAAACAGTGTGACGGTTGCGCTGTTCTGTGCCTTGGTTTCTGTCACTGCCAGGAGGATTAGTTTCTGCAGCATTGGCCGGCACAGATAGCTCACTTGTGTCTGAGGCTTGCTGTCTCTCTGTCTTTTTGTCTGTCTCTCTCTGTCTGTCTGTCTGTCAGTCTGTCTGTCTCTCTTTCTTTCTATCTTTCTCTTTCTTTCTGTTTCTCTCTCTCCCTCCCCTCTCTCTTTCTCTCTCTATTTGTCTTTCTTTCCCTATTCTTCTCTCTTTCTCTGCATCTTTTCTTTCTGTCTTTCTGTCTGTCTTTCTTTCTTTCCTTCTTTTTCTCTTTCTTTCAATCTCTCTTCCTCCCTCCCTCCCTCCTCCCTCCCTCTCTCTCTCTCTCCTCTCCTCCTCTCTCTCTCTCTCTTCTCTCTCTCTTCTGTCTGTCTCGTCGTCGCTCCTGCTCTCTCATCGTCTGTCTATCTTCTGTGTCTCTGTCTTCTGTCTGTCTCTGTCTCTCTGTGTCGTCTGTCTGTCTGTCTCGTCTGTCTTTCTCTGCTAAAATGTTTTTGCTTTGCCTTTCAGTGATAACAATAAAAGAGGGATGACAATGTACACATATTCAGTAAAAAAAACAACAACAAACAAACAACACAACCAAACCAAACTAACAGTATTAATTTTACATACGAGACCTTTTTACGTCTAATCGCAATAATTACAATGCTGTTGGAGTTTATATAGCGCTGAATCTTGTGAAGATAAAACAGCAACAGCAACAAACCACACACAATAACATGTTAATGATGAGAAGTATTAGCATAACAAATTCCAATAACAAAATAACAAGCATGAAGTGGAGGAGAGAGAGAGAGAGAGAGAGAGAGAGAGAGAGGAGAGAGAGAGAGAGAGAGAGAGAGAGAGGAGAGAGAGAGAGAGAGAGAGAGGAGAGAGAGAAGAAGAGAGACGAGAGAGAGAGAAGACGAGAGAGACAGGACGAAGAGCGAGGAGCAGGAGAGACAGAAGAAGAAAGAAGACAGACAGACAGACAGACAGACAGACTGAAGAAAAGAGACAAAAAAGAGAAGAACTGAGAGAGAGACAGAGAGACTGAAAGAGAGAAGAGACAGACACACAGACAGAACACAGACGACAGAAGAGACAGAAACAGCGTAGTAGACATTATATATAATATTGTTTCCTACTTTCGTGAAATTCGGACTACTCTACCAGAGGGTGTGTCGCCACAAAAGCAGCGCCACCCATTAAAAAAAAAACGTTCTTGTCTGTAGGTGGTGCTGCCGTTGTGCTCAAAGAGCAGACCGATTTTCAAGCAGAGACATTTTCCGTGATTAAACTTGGTACAGAATACAACGAATTAATAATAATAATATATAGGTTAATTTGCTGTTTTCATGATACACTTTTCTTCTGATTGGAAATCAACGGGATGTCTTTTAATTCGTTATTTTTAAAAAAAGTCAAACTTATGAAGCTAAATGTTTACACTGTCTGGGAGAATGACAATTTGGCTTGGCCTTTTCTTCCAATTTCAGAGTATTTCTGTTCTAGTTTTCTCTCTCTCTC
>CM060338.1:2802306-2812306 GCA_030674155.1 Stramonita haemastoma
TAGGAATACTCATATCTTCTTCATTACTTTATATATAATATATATATATATATATATATATATATATATATATATATATATATATATATATATATATATCTCCAAAAATGGTCCACAATGACTGAGCTATAGCATTCTTGTAGTTCTTCTATAGGTAGCATGGAACACATCATCTGCATAAACTATTACCTAAGAGTAAGATTAATCTCTCTTAACAGTACATTTAAAGAAAGTCTAACAAGATAAGTGGGGTATTGTTTTTTCCTTAGATTGTTATAAGAGAGAGAGAGAGAGAGAGAGAGAGAAGAGAGAGAGAGAGAGAGAGAGAGAGAGAGAGAGAGAGAGAGAGAGAGAGAGAGAGAGAGAGAGAGAGAGAGAGACACACACACACACACACACACACACACACACACACACACACAGACACACAGACACACAGACACACAGACAGACAGCGACAAATAGAGACAAAGAGAGACAGAGGCAGAGACAGATTGTTTGCATGTAGTGCTAGGTGTATCCATAAACTGTTTTCTTTTCTTCTGCAAACCCCCCCAAACAAAAACAGAACAAAGCAAAAAACACCCACGTTTTACTTTAGAAGTTTCCAAAATGCGTAGTATAATCCCCAATCAGACACGATTTGTAAAGTTTCGAATACATGAATACAACGACGAATATTCAATTTCAGTGATTGTCTGGTGAGGAACAAATGCCTGAAATGACTTTCACGACTGCTGTTGGTGCCTTGTACCATACACAGACTACATCAGTGCCGACTCCACTCCCCCAAATGTCCTTCGGATGAGACAATAAACCGAGGTCCCGTGTGCGAACGCACGCAGAACAACTTGCGCACATGTGAAAACCAGTTCCGCTTTTCGGAAGAGAAGGCCATTGTGTGCCGAAAGGAATGGATGACAAAGTTGACAAAACTGCATACGCACGGAGACTGAATGTAAAACAAAGCCCATAAATGCCTATTCCATTATCATCGAAATAAAAAAAAGAAAGAATATAAAAAAAAGACAGAAAAGAAAAAAAAGAAAGACTTTTCTCTTGTTTCCTATCTCCCCAACCCCATTACCTATCATTTTATTTATTTCCTCTCCCCCCCCCTCCCATTTTTTAGCTTTCGCTGTGTCATGTCGTATTCTGTGACGTTCCTGTCCTGATGTTCCCACGTCGCTCATTTCAATCTCCTCATCCCAACCCAACCCAGATTTGTTATGTTGCATCTCCAGTGTCAGAAAGTCCACAGAAAGTCTATTAATGCCAGGCCGCCATGGGGTCACCAGGCAGAGTGGCCCTGCACTGCTGCTGGGTCATTGGGGATGTTGAAGGGTGCCTGTTTGGAGCTAACACACACGTAGGGTACCGTCTACTGAGCCCAACTATAGAGGGACGTTGTCATCTTGAATTGGGATAGCGAACAGCGGAATGGACACTGCTGTCGTGTTTAGACATCATTTTCGAAGTCGGAATGCAGCTATTGTCATGGTAGGGGGACGGGATAGCCTAGTGGTCAGAACATTGCGCTTGCAATTTGACGACCCGGGTTCGATTCACGTTCGAGGGGATTTTTCCCTTGGAGTTAACATCAGTGCTGACTCCACTCTCCCCAAAAGTCCTTTGGATGAGACTATGAACCATGGCCCTATGTGCCAATGTACGCAGAACATCTTGCGCACACGTTAGATCCTGTTCCTCTTTTCGTAAGACTAGGCCATTGTGTGCCGATGGAAACAGATGACAAGATTTACAAAACTGCACGCCCACGGGGACTGGATAAAATAAAAGCACATGATCTGAGTGCTTATTCCATCATCCTCTATATAAAAGAATAAAATTTAATAAATAGATAACTAACTAACTAAATAAAAATGAATAAAATGGTGGGAAAAAACGGCCGTATACTCAACAACCCCCCCTAACAATAGTAGTTAATAATAATCATCATGATTAAGTTTTAATCGTTTGATAGGCACACTGATAATGATAACAGCAGCAACCATAGTAAGAGCGCTTCTTCTTGTTTCTTTTCATTTTAACCTTATCTTTCTTCTTAGTGGCAAAACAGTATGTTCATTGTCATCGGCTTAATGTCAGATATGTCACCCACGTGAGCATGTGACATAGGTGACCCATTATCGCTGACATTCTGAACGTCTCCAATTCAAAACGGAACATTTAAAATATAAAAAAGCACTTCCATACAATATCTTTGTTTTTGTAGGCTGCACTGAAAGAAATGTGTTCCGTGTCTTTGTTCTGGTGTCTGTGTTTGTTCACAAGTCTTTTCCGTTTTTCTGTTGGCATGGGGGAATGTTTGTAACCAGTCCTATTGTTTTAGTGATCTTTGTTTTTATGCGTATAGCAGCAGGATGTCTTACAATATGAAAGAAAAGATGTATAACACTAAAAATGTTTGACACAGTTTGGATAAATCATTTCCTGCACTCTTTCTCTGAGTATTTTTATCATTTGGTTAAGGGTGCAGTTTAATTTTTTTTTAATGTTATAAACTACGGTGATTGCAAATCCGGAAATGGCTTTAATGACATTTAAGTATTCTGTTGTTTTTGTTTTCCTAGGGCGCTTATATCCTGATTTTTTTTGTTACTTACATTAAATTGTCTTTTTTTTTTCTTTGCTAGCAAAGGTAGCAAATTAAAGTCAATACTGACATTCCACTACTTCGTATGTTTTGTCGAGTAAATTTGATTATTTTTGTTGTTTTCTTTTTAAAGAAGTGTAAATACATAGATAAGGTTGGCTTCAGTGGTAAATTTGATAACTAAAGTTCACAACGGAAAGAAAAATAGTGGTATATTTTCTCCGTTTTTGTTTTTTTAAAAACTGGCGCCCACTGGTGTGTGTGTGTGTGTGTGTGTGTGTGTGTGTGTGTGTGTGTGTGTGTGTGTGTGTGTGTGTGTGTGTGTGTGTGTGTGTGTGTGTGTGTGTGTGTGTTATTTGTTCTAAATCTCCTTCTAAATCTTTCATTTTGATGACAATGCAATAAGCATGCATGTACCTTTTTACATCCAGTTCCGGTGTGTATGCAGTTTTGTCTTTGTCATTCATTCCCACCGGCACACAATGGCCTACCCTTCCAAAAAGCGGCTCCGTGTGTGCATGGGTGTGTTGTGTTGTTGCTGTGTGCGTGCGTACGCGCGTGCGTGCGTGCGTGCGTATGTGTGCGTGTGTTTGTGGTTTTATATCGCCTGCTATTTCTTGTTGTTTTTTTACAGTAAATTTCTCTTTGTCTTTCTCTCTGCCTTTGTCTCTGTCTGTCTGACTGTCTATCTGTCTGTCTGTCTGTCTGTCTGTCTGTCTGTCTGTCTGTCTGTGCCTCTGTCTCTGTGGATCTATATGTGTGTGTGTCTCCCTTTCTGTGTATTTGTCAGTCTCAGTGTGCCTTTGTCTGTCTGTCTGTCTGTCTGTCAGTCTGTCTTTCTCTCTGTCTGTCTGTCTGTCTGTCTGTCTGTCTGTCTGTCTGTCTGTCTGTCTGTCTGTCTGTTCTGTCTGTCTCTCTCTCTCTCTCTCTCTCTCTCTCTCTCTCTCCTCTCTCTCTCTCTCTCTCTCCTCTCTCTCTCTCTCTCTCTCTCTCTCTCTCTTCTCTCTCTCTCTCTCTCTCTGTTTCGTTGTCATTGTATTTGCCTTTTTCTCCTATAAAAAAACAAACACATAAGTACTAAACAGTTCAAGACTCCCTCCCCCTCCCATCTTCATGTATAAGGAAATTGCTTTATTATGTAAAGAAATCACTTTGAGTACTAGTTAATTCAGCCCTCCCCTACTTCATTTTGCTTACCTTTTGATTTTTATGTTACTCCTGGGTATTTTTTTTTTATAGAATTAAACTTCTGAACCCTAGATATAAAATGATTCTTTATATTTAGTCCATTATCCATAAAATGATTCTTTATATTTAGTCTCTTAACCAAGAATTAATTCTTTATATTAAATTTGTCTAGTACCGATAAAATAATTCTTTATATTAAATTAGTCTATTTTTTTCCCGTGATGTTACTTTTTACATGTTTGCTTTTTTATGTGTGCCATATAACCCGCATAAATTTCCCTATGAGATAATAAAGTATTTTGAATTGAATTGAATTGAATGATTCTTTATATCTAGTCTATTAGCCATAAAATCATTCTTTATATTTAGTCTATTACCCTCGTGTTATTTCCCATCAACCCCGTCTTTTTCTCTTTCCATGCATGCCAAGAAAAAAAAATCCAAGGCAAAAGAATCAGACAGAATTACAAAATAAATACGAACAGAAACCAGAAATCGCTGAATTGAACCGTGATAGTGTCTGTCTAAACTGAAGTACTTGAGAAATGGCAACTGAAGACAAACAGACAGACAGGCGGGTAGACAGGCAGGCAGACAGGCAGGACAGACAGGCGAGAGCAAGACAGAGACAGACTGACAGACAGACAGGCAGGCAGGCAGGCAAACAGTAAGGACAGAGAGAGAGAGGGGGAGAGAGAGAGAGAGAGAGAGAGAGAGAGAGAGAGAGAGAGAGAGAGAGAGAGAGAGAGAGAGAGAGAGAGAGAGAGAGAGAGAGAGACAGACAGACAGACAGACAGACAGACAGACAGACAGACAGACAGACAGACAGACAGACAGACAGACAGACAGACAGACAGACAGACAGACAAGACAAACAGACAGACAGACAAGACAGACAGACAGACAGACAGACAGACAGGCAAGGATAAAAAAGTCAGTTAAAGAAGGTCTTCATTCCAAGCCTATCATTTCAAATGTCAGCGAAAGACTGCAGTAAATGTCATTCAGAAAGACAATGACGCCATGATGTAATGCTCCTAACTAAAGGTTATTAAGTGGTCCAGTTTTTGTTTTTTTCCATCCTCAAAGATTTTGCGTCTGCAACGGTTTTCCTTTTTGCCCACCATCCAGCGAGACAAATTTTGATTTCAGGGCTAGTAATCCAAAATAAAACGAACGAAGAAATGTGAATATTTATGAAAGCAAAACAAAATAATGTATGAACGAAAAATGTCCATAGGGATGAATAAATCAATGGATATAAAATCATGAGTGTTCTAAAAAAGTATCAATGATAAACGTCTACGAATATGAACATATGAAACAAACATAATCAGAAAAAAACTGGGATTTATTATTGAAAAAAGCAACCAACTACAGGAGACGGGATAGCTCAGTGGTCAGAGCGCTCACTTTCCCCAAGCTAAGGTTAAGCAGCATCTAGCGTGGATATATCAGTTGGATGGGTGACCGTTTGCGCGGCTTGGCTTCAGTACTGTTCCCAAGTTCACCCAGCTGTAAATGGATACCTGCCCTCTTCAGAGTCAGGGAAGGTAAAGCAGCGAGGGAGAGGAGATGGGCGCCGCCCTCAACATGCTGGCCCCTAGAGAAGCTGAGAAGAGGGTTCCCTGAGCGAACACGCAAAGAACATCTTACACACACCTTCCAACCTGTTCTGTCTTTCGAAAGAGTAAGACATTTGTGCTGACGGAAACATAAAAATCTACAAAACTTGCTTGCACACGGGGACAAGATGTAAAAAAGCGCATGAGTGCTTATTCCATAATCCTTGAAAAAAAATACATAAGAGAATGAATACAATATGAGAGAGAGAGAGAGAGAGAGAGAGAGAGAGAGAGAGAGAGAGAGAGAGAGAGAGAGAGAGAGAGAGAGAGAGAGAGAGAGAGACAGACAGACAGACAGACAGACAGACAGACAGACAGACAGACAGACAGACAGACAGACAGACAGACAGACAGACAGAGATAGAGGGAGACAGAGACAGAGAGAGAGAGAGACAGAGAGAGTCAGACAGACAGACAGACAGACAGAGACAGAGACACAGAGAGGATCATGTCTGCCTTCCAAGTTATAAGAAGTGTCACTAAAAACTAAAGCAGTCTACAGCTTTGTCATCTTCCTGGTGTAGATCTTGTCTCAGCCTACTATTTTATGAGCATGCTGCATGGTTGTCCTGATTTGTTTGTTTATTTATCTATTTCTTTCTTTCTTTATTTTATTCTTTTATATCGAGGATAATGGAATGAGCACTCATGTGCTTTTTTCCCCTTTTTTTACATCCAATCCCTGTGTGTATACAATTTTATGAATCTTGTCATCTATTCCCACCGGCACACAATGGCCTACTCTTACAAAAGCGGTACGGGTTTCAACGTGCGCGCAAAATACATCTACCTCCTTGTATCGTTTTTGTTTTGTTCTGTTGTCTTTCTGATTCTTTTTTTAGGATAATGGAATAATCACTCATATGCTTTTGTACATCCAGTCCCCGTGTGTTACACACTTTTGTAAATTTTGTCATCTGTTCCCACCGGCACACAATGGACTACTTTTCCGAAAGGTAGTACGGTTTTAACGTGTGCGCAAGATATTCTGCGCGCGTTCGCACACAGGACCACGGTTTATAGTCTTATCCAAAGGACTTTAAGGGAGGGGGGAGGTTAGTGGAGTCGGCACTAATGTTAACTCCAGAGGAAAAAATTCTCTTGGACGAGATTCGCACCTGGGTCAGTAGATCCCGAAGGTATCACTCTGACCACCAGGCTATCCCTGTTCGTTGCATCTTTTCACAATATAGACACCTCATATACCTAACTTTCTCAATACGATATCATTTTGTTAATTAAATTCCAGCTTTTAGAGTACTCTTTATAGACTTAACCGTTTGCTCACCTTGGCTTCAGTACAGTCCCCCAGTTCACCCAGCTGTAAATGGGAACTTGCCCGCTTTAGGGTCAGGGAAGGTAAAGCAGTTAGGGAGAGGAGATGGGCGCCACCCTCAACATTCTGGCCCCTAGAGAAGCTGAGGTCTTTGACGCCTCGCTCCACAACGACTGTATACGTTATGGAAACCCTTAACTTAAAAAACAAACAAACTTGAGCTTTATGAGCTTAGCGTCTATTTTTGTTTCTGTAACGGATAATACATACATACATACATACATACATACATACATACATACATACATACATACATACATACATACATACATACATACATACATACATACATACATACATACATACATACATACATACACACACACAGATCTCTCTCTCTCTCTCTTCTTCTCTCTCTCTCTATATATATATATATATATATATTATGTATCGCCATCTGCTCTTACGGGGGACGACTGGCCAATCAACACTTCTAAATAGCAGAACACATTTCAACATACGTTAAAGATTTTCTGCGTAAGTTTGCACACGGAACGTCGGTTTATTGTGCCACCCAATGGAGTTTCCTTTGTGTTTGTTTGTTTGCCCATGATTTTATAAACGGAAAAAAAGCCCAAACCTACTGCTACAATCGGAAAAAGACAACAACGTAACACAGAAAACTGGGTTATCTTTACAAACGCACGAACAATGAAACGTAGACAAAAAACCAAAAGAGATGAACGTACACAGCAAAAGGGAATTCTTGGCTCTTTAAAAACTCCAATTCGAACAAAGCGCTGATTGTAACGAATCAATGTAATTCTCCCCCTTGATGCTCCTTCTCGTTCGGTTTTCCCCCTTTTTTCCTACTCACCCCCCACCCCCACCCTTCTCTCTCTCTCTCTCTCTCTCTCTCTTCTCTCTCTCTCTCTCTCTCTCTCTCTCTCTCTCTCTCTCTCTCTCTCCTCTCTCTCTCTCTCTCTCTCTCTCTCTCTCTCTCTTTCTTTCTTCGCGCGCGTCGCCGCACCACCACACACACACACACACACACACACACACACATACACACACACACACACACACACACAAACAAACAACACACACACACACACAAAACACACACACACACTACAACACACACACACACACACACACACACACACTCACACACACACGCACGCACGCACGCACCCGCGCAAAAAAATGGTTGTGTAAACAAATGTTTTAACACGAAAAGAATAGAATTGTCTTGATGTAAAAAAGTCAAACATTATTACCGGCTTAGTCTAAAATCTTGCTATCGTAAATGGCATTACGTTTTTGCTCTCTCTGTCTGTCCGTCTGTCCTCCGTCGTCTGTCCGTCCGTCATCTTCCGTCTGTCTCTCGTTGTCTGTCTGTCTGTCTGCTGCTGCCTGCTGTCTGCTTCGTCTGTCTGTCTGTCTGTCTCTTCCTGTCTTCTGTCTGTCTCTTCTCTTTTCTTCTTCTTCTCTCCTCCACACACACCGCACCACACACAGATTCTCTCTCTCTCTCTCTCTCTCTCTCTCTCTCCTCTCTCTCATCTCTCTCTCTCTCTCTCTCTCTCTCTCTCTCTCTCTCTCTCCTCTCTCTCCTCTCTCTCTCCTCTCTCTCTCTCTCTCTCTCTCTCACCTATCCATCTCCTATCTTAGGGTCGTCTGGTATCATTTAAAGTGGAAAGACATTAAAATTGAAGACTTACTTACACACACACACACACATTGACTGACTGAATGATCTTTAAATCACGAGATAATTTTTTGACAATGCCTATTCTTACAACTGGTCCTTGTAAATGTATAATGTTTATAAAGTTTTTTAATTGTCAGGTACACTCTATTTTACAATATGGGCGCTGACATAATATGGGCTTTGAAAATGTCAGTCAAATTGAAAAGCTCTATCTGTTTGCTCTTAAACGTTTTCTGAATGTTGATTCTCGAACTCCTGATGATTTTGTGATTGGACCACTTGGTGGACACTGACTTATCTAATGTCCTATGTTTAATGTATTAGGTATTGGCTGAAGGTAACCAGAATGAGTAATCACAGATAACCATATAAAGCTTACAAAATGCTATATAATCTTGATTTTAGTGGGAGTAAGACCTTGATTAGAAACGTTCGAAAATGTCTATACACTTATAGTTTTGCATAATTATGTCTGGGACAATTATGGTGTGGAAAATACGTTAAATCTCATCAAATGCTTTAAACAAAGAATCGTAGATTGTAATTGACAAAACTGGCATGACCATATCGGGAACAGTTACAGATTTGCAGAATATAGATTGTTTCAATCAACGAATATTGTTGAACCATATATAGAAATTGCAATGAATACCTATGTGAAAAATACGCGTACAAAACTTCAGATTTGGTGTGTCAGCCATTGCATGCCATAGAAACAGAAACAATCGAAGAAGGGATGATGAAAAAAACATGCCGATTGTGTCACCGTGTTGAAAAACAATGCTGAGATGTCCTGTTCTTCATGATTTTAAGAACAAACTATATTACACCAAAGTAATATGACAATTCATGTCGTTTGAGATTGAATTCACTCATAGCAGCAGCAAGGAATGAGAGTGTTTTGTGCAACCTTCTATGTATATCTACAAAGCTGTGAAATATCTTGATATTCTTACAAACTAGAGTGTAATGATTGCATAATCCATTAATGTGTTTCTGAGAGTAATCTTTAAAACAACGAAAAATTATTTGTTGCATTATCTGTGTGATCCCCCCTTCAGTTAGGGGCCATGACCTAAATCTGAACAAAACATTTCGTTTTTGTATTTGTATTAATATTCGTTTTGTCTCTGTCTCTCCCTGTCTCTGTCTTTCTCTCTCCCTCTCCCTGTCTCTCTCTGTACATACATATATATATATATATATATATATATATATATATATATATATATATATATATATATATATATAATGTATACACACATATATAAAAACATATTTATGTATATATTTATCCCTAAATACATACGTGTAGATAGATAGATAGATAGATAGATAGATAGATAGATAGATAGATAGATAGATAGATAGATAGATAGATAGATAGATAGATAGATAGATAGATAGATAGATAGATAGATAGATAGATCTCTTTTTGTTTTTGGACTTTCGACTAATAGCAATAAATCTTTCGCTACTTTGTTTTCACTCTCTCTCTGTCTCTCTCTGTGTCTGTATCTCTGTGTCTCTCTGTCTTTGTTTCTCTCCCTCTCTCTCTGTTACACACACATACACACACA
>CM060338.1:2819806-2824806 GCA_030674155.1 Stramonita haemastoma
TTAGAATGGTCTAAGACCCACTGGATTTTACATAGCTTGAAGTCTGGCTGGCTGTGAACTTTGAAATGTTGTGAAAAATTAAACCATACCAGATTTTCTAACGATTTCTCTTATTCATAATTATGTCTAGACGGACAAGTGACAACACTGATGTGTCAAAATATCTACACAGGATTAGAAGATGGAAAATTGTAGTTAGAATGTCAAAAAGGTGTTTGCGTATTTTGACAGAGAGACAATAAATTGACTTCTTGTAGATAAGATAAAAAAAAATATAGTAAAGGTAGAAGCTGTCATTTCTGTCAATATCCAAATCTCCCTCTTGTTTTTCAGCATGTTGTTAACTATGGTCGATGCATTGATTTAGTTTTGTTCTTTCATCAAGTGTTGTATTGTTCTTTCATTCATCACTTTTTGCATATCCTACCGTTTTTGCACACCATGAAAATAACCATACTCCGGCTTCGGGAGGTGATGTCCACACATGACACCTGTGTCCATGCGTTATTTTTTTCATGTTTGTCATCTGTTCTCACCTGCACGCAATGGCCTACTTTTCTAAAAGACAGAACGGGTTTTAACGTGTGTTCAAGATGTTCTGCGTGCGTTCGCACACGGGACCTCGGTTTATAGTCTCATCCGAAGGACTTTCCAGGGAGAGGAGTCGGCACTGATGTTAACTCCAGAGAAAAATAATCTCCTTGAATGTCCGGACACCTCGCTGGTGGTGGCAGTGGTGGTTTGAGTCCAATCCGTCAAATGAAAGATCATAGTTTGAGTTTTAAACAACTTTCAGTGACGCGAGTCATGCAGCCACACATGGGCCCAAAACTTTCCCCTCATCCATTATACCATGATTGGTGGTCTGGGTGCTAGTCTTTCGGATGAGACGATAAACCGAGGTCCTGTGTGTTACACATTATCATTTAGCACACTTAAAAGAACCCACGACAACAAGAGGGTTTTTCCCTGGCAAAATTCTGTAGAAAAAAGCCACTCTTATAGGGAAACAAATAATTATTGTTGCGGACAGGAAAAAGTAAAAAAAAAAAATAAATAACGGGTAGGCGCTGCACTTGTGGCAACGCGCTCTCCCCGGTGAGACCAGCCCGAATTTCACGCAGAGAAATCTGTTGTGATATAAAGTGGTATAAAGTAAATAAATAATAAGATAAAATGTATACTTAAAAGAATGATCCCCACTTGCGAAAGTGTAAAGCAAAGAATACAACAAAATTAATATGTTTTGAATATTGCATCAATGCGTCTTTATCAATTTATAACAAAACAACGCGAATTAACCTAAACAAAGCTAAACGAAGTTTATTTGAATTAAACATACCGTGCTATTTGGTCATTTAGATCGGGTGAAAGTGATGATGCATTTCATAATCTGAATTTGCAAGGGTTTTTGAACTTAAAGCTAAAATATCAAAACACTGGAGTCTCTGTAAAGCACTTTTGGAACACGGAAAATGAAAAACTAATCTTGGAAAATAGTCGGCACGCGCGATTAAAATATGTACAAATTAGTGGTCTTGCCATATAAAGCGGTTAAAAGCGAAGCATTGTCTTACCTCTTCAAAGTATATAGTCAAGAGAGTGACATCTCCCATGAGACAAAAGTGATAAACGGAGAAGAGTCATATCAACAGGGAAAACAATGGTATTATTATGTAAAAGCAAAACAAAACAAAATGAAACAAAGAAAACCAGACGGTGAGACTGTGTGTGTGTGTGTGTGTGGTGTGTGTGTGTGTGTGTGTGTGTGTGTGTGTGTGTGTGTGTGTGTGTGTGTGTGAGTGTATGTGGTGTGTGTGTGTGTGTGTGTGTGTGTGTGTGTGTGTGTGTGTGTGTGTGTGTGTGTGTGAGTGTATGTGTGTGTGTGTGTGTGTGTGTGTGTGTGTGTGTGTGTGTGTGTGTTGTGTGTGAGTAGGTGGTTGACAGAAGATATAAGGAAACAGAAATACACGCATCGAGTGTGTTACGTCTTATTGTCTTGTAGGTTATAACATATTATTGAATTTATATCACTTTTTTATTTTCTTACTTGGGTAGAACTCTCAAGTTTATTACAGTGAAATTTTGAGTATGAAAAAAAGATCCACCAACAGCGACAAAATAAACAACAAATAAAATTTGGAGAAAAAAAACAGTAGAAAATCAAACTCAATACATTACAGAGAGAGAGAGAGAGAGAGAGAGAGAGAGAGAGAGAGAGAGAGAGAGAGAAGAGAGAGAGAGAGAGAGAGAGAGAGAGAGAGAGAGAGAGAGAGAGAAGAGAGAGAGAGAAGAGAGAGAGAGAGAGACAGACAGACAGACAGACAGACAGACAGACAGACAGACAGACAGACAGACAGACAGACAGGCAGGCAGGCAGGCAGGCAGGCAGGCAGGCAGGCAGGCAGGCAGGCAGACAGACAGACAGGCAGACTGACAGACAGACAGACAGACAGAGAGACAGACAAGCAGACAGAGACACACAGACACACAGACAGAGACACACAGACACACAGACAGAGAGACAGAGAGAGAGGGAGACAGAGACAGAGACAGAAAGAGACAGAGACAGAGAGAGAGGAAGGGGTGTTGAACGGGACAGAGAGATACAGGGAAAGGGAAACCAGTACAACTGTTTCCAAAAAACACTGAAACGTTTCAACTTCCGAGAAACAACTCTTGAGTAAGCTTATTACTTTGACAATTCAGAGAGCTACACCACGCAGCTGAAATAATTATACACAGAAAGGAGCAAAATATACATGACAAAAAAAATCTCCGTGTCCATAAAAATGTCAATGAAAATTTCACACTTTCGGAGCATCCAGAGAGAATACTTCCTAAAAAGTTGCCCAAATTTGAAATCTGGCTAGAGACCAAAAAGGGCTTCGATTTATCGGTAAAAAGGAAAGAGGGACAGAGATGGTTGAAAGAAAAAGACAAAGAAAGATAGAGGCACGGAAAGATGGGTCTTGCTAACAAGGAGGAAATACTATCCTATCTTAAAGAGCTCCTGGGATTGGAAATCACTTGAGATCAAGAAACGAGGAGAGAGAGAGAGAGAGAGAGAGAGAGAGAGAGAGAGAGAGAGAGAGAGAGAGAGAGAGAGAGAGAGAGAGAGAGAGAGAGAGAGAGAGAGAGAGAGAGAGAGAGAGAGAGAGAGAGAGAGAGAGAGAGAGAGAGGCTGTGTGTGTGTATGTGTGATGTGTAGGGATGTGTGTGAGAGAGAGTGGTGTGGTGTGTGGTGTGTTGTGTGATGGTGAGGGGTGTGGTGTGTGTGTTGTGTGTGCGTGTGTGTGATGTGTGTTGTCGCGTGTGTCGTATCTTTTGCTCCGTCTCTCTCTTCTCTCTCTCTCTCTCTCTCTCTCTCTCTCTCTCCTCTCTCTCTCTCTCTCTCTCTCCTCTCTCTCTCTCTCTCTCTCTCTCTCTCTCTCTCTCTCATCTCTTCGTATATATATAAAGATGTATATAGAATATATATAGATAATATAGATATATATAGATATATGTATAATATAATTGTGTGTGTATATCATAATATGTAGTGGTGTGTTTAAGTATGTATGTGTGTGTGTGTGTGTGTGTACGTGCGTCATGCATTGTGGTATGTGTGTGCCAACAGAGCGACAAAACACGAAGAAAAGTCAAGGACATAAAACATCGAGAACAAAGTAATTTGCATGGGATGGGAGTACTGAAATTGATAATTCTATCAGAAGAATGCATTTTTATTTAACATCCATCCACCTGTGTATGCTCAGTTTTATGTAAATATAATGTCTATTATTCCAACGGCAAAAAGCACATGGCTATCTTACACAAGTGACAGATTTAATGTCAAGATTTTCTGCTATCGTTCACACAGATTGGCCTCATGTTTTTTTATAAGTCATTCACGAAGGACTAAAAATAGGTTTGGGGCAAGATGTTTTGCATGCGTTCGCAGGCACTGTGTTAAGCTCATTGAGAATAAAGACTAGATCTGACGGACATAACAAACCAGGAATCGTGATGAGATTGCAGCAAGAAAGTTGATCATTAGCATGTCGTTGTTTTTTGTTGCTCTGAGAGTGTTTTGTCTATACGATAATAAATATTACTAAAACTCGAAACTTTAGGGCAAAACAAAAATGAAAAAAATGGTCAGAAAACTGCACAAACATTCGAAAATAAAAATAACAGCCTAAAAGGTAAGATAGTGAGGTCCGTGACCCCGGTGTGAGAAAGGTCAACTGCAATAAAAAAAAACAACAACAAAAAAACAACAACAAAAAACAAAACAGTAATTTAGTTATTGCGACAAGCTTAATGTGAAACAAAAGCTCGTTTACCGCTCGTAAACCATTCCTTTTTATCTAGATGGACATACCTTGCTGTTGCTGTTGCTGTTGTTGTTGTTGTTGTTGTGTTTGTTGTTGTTGTTGCATGTTGCATGTTGCTGCTGTTGCTGTTGTTGTTATTATAGCACGTTGCTGCTGCTGCTGCTGTTATTGCTGTCGTCGATATGTGTTGTGTTTATCGCTGCTGCTGCTACTGCTGTTGCTGTTGTTGTGTTTGTTGTTATTGTCTTTCATAGGTTATGCTTGTATAGTTCGTTCTGTTTTGTTTTATGTCATTTCGGTCTTGGCTTTCGACAAAAATAGTGGGGGTAACACAATGACAGATTTTCCTCAGAACAAAAATCAGTTGTCCCAGGCCAAAAGCTGTGTCAGTTATTGATGTAAGCAAGGTGCCGAATCTGGGACAGTACAGCTCAATGGTCACAGCACTCGCTTTCCTCAAGCTAACGGTCAAGCAGCATTGAGTGTGGATTCCAAGTGGATGGGTAACCGTTTGCGTGCCTTCGCTTCAATACAGTCTTCCAGTTCACCCAGCTGTCAATGTGTACCTCGCCTTTTTAGGGTCAGGGAAGGTAAAGCAGCGAGGGAGAGGAGATGGGCGCCGCCTTCAGTACGCTCGCCTCGAGAAAAGCTGAGGTCTGTGACGCCTTGCTCTCCAAC
>CM060338.1:2832306-2834806 GCA_030674155.1 Stramonita haemastoma
AAGAAAGAAAAAAGAAAGAAAGAAAGAAAAGAAAGAAAGAAAAAGCTTTCTGTGATGAAAATACTGTCGCTGGCAATATTAGAACACCTTATTAAAAATCAATCGACGTTTTGTTTGTTTAGTGCATGCGTACTTGTGTGCCAAGTGTGTGTGTGTGTGTGTGTGTGTGTGTGTGTGTGTGTGTGTGTGTGTGTGTGTGTGTGTGTGTGTGTGTGTGTGTGTGTGTGTGTGTGTGTGTGTGTGTGTGTGTGTGTGTGTGTGAAAGGAAAGAAAAGGAGAGGTCGCTCTGGAGACAGACAAACAGATTGACAGACAGATTGACAGACAGGCAGACAGACAGATAGACAGATAGACAGATAGACAGATACATAGATATATAGATGGTTAGGGAGATATACAGATAAATAGATAGATAGACAGCTAGATAGACAGATAGATAAACAGATTGATAGACAGACAGACAGATAGATAGAAGATAGATAGATAGATAGAGAGATAGAGAGAGAGAGAGATAGAAGATAGATAGATAGATAGATAGATAGATGATAGATAGATAGATAGATAGATAGATAGATAGATAGATAGATAGATAGGATAGATAGATAGATAGACAGACAGACATACATACAGACAGACAGACACGAGAGAGGGAGAGAGACATTGATGAAATCTGTACCTCCAGCAGTCCACCGGTTAATGCAAGGATATTGGGCAAAATCTGCAAATGAGGGTGACAGCATGACTCTTGTCATACACATACTTTGGACCCTCCTCTACAATACTGGCATGGGAAACACTATATTGGCCATCTGTTTCCCTCTTGATTTGATACATAAAGACATGTGTTATTATAGACCATGACAAATGGAGACTATCCCCTAACCTCCCCTTGCCCTTTCCTCCCCTACTTTACCCCCTCCTTCCCCAGCCTACCCCAAAACCTACCTCTCCTCCCCTTAACCTACCTACCATCCCCCAAACCTGTCCCCTCTCTTTAACCTACCCTACCAACCTCCCCCCCCCCCTGACCTCTCTATACATTGCAGAAAATGTAACAACTCAATATAACCCATTTACACCTTAAGACTCCTTTTGGTTAAAAACAGGTTACACACGATTGAGTGGGACACCAATGGAGAGATTTTATATGATAATGTGGCCATCTACCCACAATTAAGGTAGTGGGCATATTCCATTTGATTAGATGATAAACTTAGTATGGTATTTTAACATTTATAATGTGACAGGTCTGATAAGACTTCTGTGATTGGTGGGGCTAAAAATCTTAGGACTTGATTGAAAGAAGTCGAGTCAAAAGAAGAGGCTTTTGAGCGGCATAGGGGTGGAGGGAGGGGTAGCTGGAGGGGGGAGGGAGGGGTAGCAATGGGAAATAGGTAATGGGGAGGGAGACTGATAGGTAATGGTGGTAGGGGGAGGAAGCAGGATAATTATGGTGATGGGGGAAGGAAGGATAGTGGGAGAAGGTTAGGGGGTGGATGAGTTAGTAGCGGGAGGGGGGGGGTAACTGACAAAAGACAAAAGGAGGGGGTGGGGGTGAGGGGATAGGTCGTACCCATTACCTTTGCATGTAGCAAGAGTTATCGACAGCAGATGGAAAGTGCTGTTCAGGAGTCTTGCAAATCTTTCTTGTTCACCATAACACAATACAAGAGAATGAATGAATAAAATAAATGAATAAATAGATAAATGAATGAATAAATAAAAAAATCAATAAATCAATAAATCAATAAATAAATAAATAAATAAATAAATAAATAAATAAATAAATAAATAAATAAACAGATAAATAACTCCCAGGCACAGGGTCATCGTCTTCCAGGCTAATAATTATTGTTCATTATGATAGTACGTATATGTACAAAAACTGGCTTGTAAAACTTCCTTGTTTACCATAACTCCCAGGGGTCACAGAGTCATTATTTCCCACACTAATATCGTTCACTATGATAGTGCCTATATATGTGTACACAATCTGGCTTGCTGTCACTCTACATATCAGAGTGTAATCCTTGGCGGCTGTGCAACAGAGTAAAGAGACGATGTAAGTGGCTGTCTGTGATTCTGAGGCCCCCTCACCATGGAGGGGGGGGGGGGGAGGGGAGGAGTGGAGCTTATTCCTACATTTTATGTTTATTGACTCGGTAATTTATTGTGAACTTTTTTTTCTAGCGCAGAAGCTATCAGTCAGGTTTATACACACACAGACACACTGGTACACAGACTCAGATACACAGAAACACAGAAACACAGAAACACAGAAACACAGACACACATACACACACAGAGATAGACACACAGACAGACAGACACACACATACACACACATACGCACACACGCATACGCACGCACACACACACACACACACACACACACACACACACACACACACACACACACACACCGCGCGCGCGCGCACACACACACACACACACACAACAACACACACACACACACACACACACACCACACACACACACA
>CM060338.1:2839806-2842306 GCA_030674155.1 Stramonita haemastoma
GAAGAAGAAGAAGAAGAAGAAGAAGAAGAAGAAGAGAAGAAGAAGAAGAAGTAGAAGAAGGTGGTGATGATAATAATAATGATAATGATAATAATAATAATAATAATAATAATAATAATAATAATAATAATAATAATAATAATAATAATAATAATAATAATAATAAATGGAATTTATATAGCGCTATGTCTTGCAAAAACAAATTAAAGCGCTTGCATTCAACCAATTCTTGCACATGCAGCCAACAACAATTTAGATTTTTAACGAAGTCAATGCACACACACACACACACACACACCACACACACACACACACACACACACACACACACACACACACACACACACCACACACACACACACACACACATACACACACACACACACACGCACACACACACACACACACACACACACACACACACACACACACACACACACACATACATACATATAGAGGTTAAACACTTTGGCAGGGTGGTAGATAGTTTGGCTGTTGAGAGCAGGCGCAGAAGATGAAACAGGATAGGAAAGTCTTAGCTTTGAAATAAATGTGTCTTGAGGCTGGATTTAAATGTGTCATAGGTAGGCTTTTTAGGAAGGGAGAGAGGGAGATCGTTCCAGGTCACTGGACCAGAAACAGAGAAAGCACGACGGCCAACGGTGGATTGATTGAATCTAGGTATTTGTAAGCGCAGGGTATCTGCAGCAGAGCGGAGGGAACGAGAAGGAGTGTACGGGTAAAGACATTCACAGAGGTAGGAGGGTGCTGTTTTGTGAAGACATTTATAACAGAGAGTACTGATCTTATAGTTTACTCTCTGTGGCACAGGCAGCCAGTGGAGAGATTGCAAGAGAGGAGTAATGTGCTCAGATTTTTCTTTCTGAGGACCAGTCGAGCTGCAGAGTTTTGTATACATTGAAGGGAGTGGATAGATGCTGCTGATGATGATGACGACGACGACGATGATGATAATGACGACGACGACGGCGACAACGACGACAACGACGACGACGACGACGATGATAATGATGATGATGATGATGATGATGATGATGATGATGATGATGATGATGATGATGATGATGATGATGATGATGATGATTATATGGCATAGTTTTTGAGCCATGCTTTCTTTGTCAAATCTTTCCTCTACGGTTCAAATTTCACTCCTGTTCTTCCCAATAACTCTTATCCATACAGACAGAGAGAGAGAGAGACATACACAGAGACAGAGATGAGGTAAAATGTATGCAGTAATATGATAACGGCTCCTAAGTGCTGAACCAGTGTCGCATCTTGCTGACTTACTTAGTGATCACTCGCTAATGTCCACACGCCTCCTTCTCCGGTCCATTTACAGTGTGTAGTTAAAACGCTTCCCACAACGACCAGACCTACTGTTTAATTATTGCACTGCAGCAGATGGCCCGCAGATTCAGACTGTTGATTAAAGCCTGTAGCCCACTAAGCCATTGACTTAGGAGTTGTCAATTGGTGTACTGTGCACAGATTTAGACTGTTGATTAAAGCCTGTAGCCCACTAAACCATTGACTTACGAATTGTAAATTGGTGTCATGAAAGACTTTGGTTGTCCTCTTTGCGCCTTGTTTATCCTCTGCTGCTTCTTTTTTTCTGTGTGACACAGAGTGAGGAAAGCTTGTCACTACTGTAATACACCCCCGTCGGAAAGTCCAGGGACTCTTTCAGTTTAACAGCATTCCCACCTTCTGGAACCTCTGTGCTAGACATTTCCTCTTTTCTATCACTCCGTTTGTTTCTGTTTTTCTCCTCACCTCTCCTCCATCCTCTTTCGTTCTTTTACTCTGTAATGTTTATATTCTGCCTACCCAGCCCATTCTCCTGCCTTTTATTATGCAAGTCTGAATTTGTTTTCTTACGAACTTTCTAATGAGCTGCTCTGAAGTGGGAACGTGTGGGCTGAGGCCAGCAGGCAGACCTCCTGCAGAGTGACAAGCACAGGAAAAGACCTGGCACAGTTCATTCTACCCAGTGCGGCGATGCAAACATAGTAGGCACCCATCAGTATCGGAAAAATATGGAGTTGTGCTCCAGGCTCTAGAGCGCAAAGCCTGGGTAAGTAAGTATGGAGGGCAAGCTGTTACCCATGCAGCAAACCTTCCCCCCTCTCCAGGCCACATGAATAGTACATTGGAAAGGCAATGACCAATACGAATGGTTCCAGTGCTGTTGCCGGAGTCGCCAGAACATTGCCATATAGCCTACAGCCCCGAGCCGCCCTGAGGACTCACAAACTCCCCAATTTTTCCTCAGGGATGGTGTCTAAACACGACACCTGTGTGCGTGCTGATTTGAAAAAAAAAAGTTGACATCCGCTCCTACCGGCACACAATGGCCTGCTCTTTCGAAAGGCGGAACGGGTTTTTAAGATGTGGGCAAGATGTTCTGCGAGCGTTTGCACACAGGGCCTCGGTTTATAGTCTCATCCGAAGGCCTTTGGTGTATTTCTACAGCCTC
>CM060338.1:2854806-2861520 GCA_030674155.1 Stramonita haemastoma
CAAACAACTTGCGCACTTCTTTGCATGGGGTTGTTGCAAATCAAGTCATATTTTACCCATTGTCAAGTGAGGATGTTTTTGTTTCTTTCTTTCTTTCTGTGTTTGTTTCCTTTCTTGTTTTTCTGTCTTTTTTCTCTGTCTGTCTTTCTTTCTATCTTTCTTTCTTTCTTTCTTTCTTTCTTTCTTTCTTTCTTTCTTTCTTTCTTTCTGTCTTTCTTTTCTTGCTTTCTTTCTTTTCATTTGTCTTTCTGTCTCTCTTTTCTTTTTCTTTTTTCTCCAGCTTTTATTTGCTTCTTGTATTTCTTTTCTTTTCTTTTCCTTCATTCTTTCTTCATTCCTTTCTCATTTTCTTTCTTGTCTTTCTTTCTTTCTTTCTTTCTTTCTTTCTTTCTTGTTTTTTTTTCTTTCTTTCTTTCTTTCTTTCTTGTTTTTTTTTTCTTTCTTTCTTTCTTTCTTTCTTTCTTTCTTTCTTGTTTTTTTCTTTCTGTCTCTCTTTCTTTCTTTCTTTCTCTCTTTCTTCCTTTCTGTCTTTCTATCTTTCTTTCTATCTTTCTGTCTTTCTTTCTTTCTTTCTTTCTTTCTTTCTTTCTTTCTGCCCTATGTTTTCACCATCTTTCTACTGAACTGAACAAACAGCACCCCCCTCAACTCCACCCCTAGCCCTGTACAGCATCCCTTTCCCTCGTCATACAGATGCTTGTGATAGTTGTTCATCTGTGAAGACATGAATGATTAAAGAAACAAAACCAAACTGGAAAAGTCTTTATCTCTTCATTAACTTATTATTTTCCTTTTTTTTTCAAAGATCTTGGAACAATCACTTATGTATCACCCAGTCCCTTTTAACATGCAGTTTTGTGAATTTTGTCATCCGTTTCCTCCATCACACGATGGCCTACACTTTCGAAAGGCGGAACAGGTGGTAAAGTGTGCGCAATTTATTTATTTATTTATTTATTCTTTCTATCTATTCATTCTTTTATACCGATGAAAATGGAATAAGCACTCATGCGCCTCTTTACATTCAATACCCTTGTGTTTGCAGTTTTGTGAATTTTGTCATCTGTTCCCACCGGCACACGATGGCCTACTCTTCCGAAAGACGAAACAGGTGTTAACGTGTGCGCAAGGTATTCTGTGCGTTCATACATGGAATCTCAGCTTACAGTCAAATCCAAAGGACTTTCGGGGCAGCAGAGTCGGAACTGATGGTGATGATGATGATGATGATGATGATGATGATGATGATGATGATGATGATGATGATGATGATGATGATGATGATGATGACGACGACGACGACGATGACGATGATGATGATGACGATGACGATGACGATGATGATGCGAAGAAGAAGAAGAATTGCGAAGAAGAAGAAGAATTGCGAAGAAGAATTGCGAAGAAGAAGAAGAATTGCGAAGAAGAAGAAGAAGAAGAAGAAGAAGAGAAGAAGAAGAAGAAGAAGAAGAAGAAGAAGAAGAAGAAGAAGAAGAAGAAGAAGAAGAAGAGAAGAAGAAGAAGAGGAAGAAGATACATGGAATTTATGTAGCGATATATCTTGCAAAAAACAAATCAAAGCGCTTGTCAACTCCAAAGGAAAAATCCCCTTGAATGGGCGACTCAGTGGAGGTCAAACCTGGGTTCAAACTTGGGCCCTCAGATTCTGAGGACAATCTCTAACCACTAGGCTACCCTTCCCCTTTCAATGCATTACCGGCAGACTTTCAGACTTTCAGACCTAATTTGCGTGGGTGGAAAGAAAAAAAACCCAAACAGGACGGCAATGATAGAACAGGTAATTAAGGGAAAAAAAAAAATAGAGGGAAAAAAACCGCAGACAGATGGAAAGATAAAGAAAAAGGTGAAAAAGAAAGACAAGCGTGGGAAGAGATTTCTCAATGCTGACTTAGACTGATTCAGAACGTCTGCTCTTTGACTTTCGTGTTGCTTGATTTAAGTTTGTTTACAAATTCATGTCAACCAATCAGTAAATAGACAGATGTATCGACTATTCAATCAAACAGTCAATCAGTCTCATTGTGAGGAAAATAGTCAGTCAGTCAGATTGTCAGTCGGTCACTCACTCAGTCACCCAGTTTGTCTGTCAGTCATTCAGGCTTTTAGTCTGTCAGTCTGTCGTCAGTCGTCAGTTGGTCAGTCAAGCAATCTATCTGTCAGTCTATCAGCTAGTCAGTATGAACCGACAAAATTTAAATAGACTTTTTTCGTGAGATAGAAGGCGGAAGTTATTTTAGTGAACAAAGTGCAATTTTATTTATCAGTTATTGAATTGAACAAAATGCAATTTTCTTTGCCAGTTATTCAAGTGCGCAAAGTGCCATTTTATTTGTCAGTTATCCAAGTGAACAAAGTGCTAAGGCTTGCATTCAAATATTTTTTTTATATTTATTTATTCATTTATTTATTTATTTATTTATTTATTTATCTATCTATTTATTCATTTATTCATTCATTTCATTAAAAAAAGAAATAAAATAGTGGTCAGAACATTGCGCTCGCAATCTGACGACCCGGGTTCGATTCCCATTCGAGGGGATTTTTTCCTCTAGAGATAATATCAGCACAGATTCCACTTTCCCCAAAAGTCCTTTGGATGAGATTATAAACCGAGGCCCCGTGTGCAAACGCACGCAGAACATCTTGCACACACGTTAAATCCTGTTCATTTTTTCGTAAGTGTGGGCCATTGTGTGCCGGTGGGAACAGATGAACGGTATACATACGGGGACTGGATGTAAGAAAAAAGCACATGAGTGCTTATTCCATTATCCTCGATATAAAAGAATAAATAAATAAGTAAACAAGTACAATAAAACAGCCATACAAGCACACTTTTTATATGCAGAGTGTACTAAGGGTCTTAAAGTGATTCCTTCGTGTGATTAGCGGAACAGAGTGCATGCATTATGTGTCCATCCTAGGTCGTTACTCTGAGGAGAGTCCAGCAACAACAACAAAACCCCGTAAATATACGAGCTTGACCTGAGATGGATGGTATAGAAAAGGAAAAAATGGGCTGCAAAAAGAAAAGAAATGATTAAAGATGAGAACCTGCAGAAGATCATGCTAGATACAGAAAAAGAGCAGGAAGAATAGGCCATTGTGTACCGGTGGGAACGGATGACAAATTTACAAAAACTGCATAATACGGGAACTGGATGTAAATAAAGCATATGCGTGTTATTCCATTATCATTGGATTAGAAAAATTGACAAATAAATGAATAAACAAAAAATAAATATATAATTAAATAAAATAAATAAAGGGAGACACATTTTACTTAGAATAGAAGAGGGCAAAGACAAACGAATAAATAAGACAAAGATGTAGATCAAAAGCAAGGCTTAGGCTGACTTTCAGTGTTAAATCATGTTGTTGTTTTTTTAGTGTCACAACAACTTTTCCGTCTCCCCCAACCCACCCCACTTCTCAAACCCTTTTTCATTTTTAATCCAGTGAGGTTGAGATGAAAAGTACAACACTAGAGTTTTGCACAACACTTTAGCCTCTGCACATACACGGCACAGCTTGACACTGCATTACGCAATACAATACATTACAATACAGTACAATACAATACAATACCAATATAATACAACAAAGCACAATATAATAAATACAATACAATACAATGGAATACAATGCAAATCAACACAATACCTTTTTTTCTTAGAAACATGAATAATGGGCATAAAAGAGGAGGAATAGAGGAAACTGGTTGTCAAGTCTTTGGGTACCCCCATGCTCACATACTATGGGTAGATTGTTAGATAGATAGAAAGAAACAACCTTTTACCATCTAAACACCCAAAAACGATGGACAACGGCTATTGCAAAAAATTAATCAGCTTTTGTTAAACCGCCAAAATAAAGCGAGAGTCGAAACGTAGCCTTTCTGTATCCCATTAGTAGATATTGAAAGCATCCGTTGCTTTGGTCTATCCTAGCCCCCCATTTTTTATGGTTATTATACTAGAACTGAAGAGTCCATCTCCTTTAACGACTTCATGCACTTTAGGAGCTCAAAGACTCTAATCTTGTTGACCATGCCAAAGGTTTTTGATGAAGTCAGTGATAAACAGCCGAGTTTTTGCTTTATTCGCAGCATGATGCGATTATTATGGGTTTTCATAATGTGTGTTTAGGAACGGGGGGGGGGGGGGGGGGGGGGGGAGGGGGGGGGGGGGGGTGGTAAGGAAATGAAGGTGTAGGTTGGGGAGGTTGGGGTGGTGGTGGTGGTAGTGGTGGTGGTGGATGTGCAGGTGGGTGGGAAAAAAAAACCGAAATCTCGGAATCAATAAGGTTTGCTAAAAATTGTCAAAGTGGTATCCCTACATTGTTTTTGCTCACACAAACGTGTGAGCGCGCGCACACACACAAAACACACACACACATACACACATAGTTACACACACACACAAATAAATATACATATACATTTTATACATATATGTATATATATGTACATTTATGTATACATATGTAATATATACATTTTTATACATATATGTATATATATGTATATTTTTGCTATCTTCTTTTTTATTACTTTATTTCGAAGATAATGGAATAAGCACTCATGTGCTTTCTTACGTCTTCGTTTGTATGTAGTTTTGTAAACTTTTTTATCCTTTTCCACCAGCACACAACAGCCTACGATTCCAAAAGGCGAAACAGGTTTTATATATCTCATAGGTGTGGGTGTGTGCATGAGTGTGTGTTTGCGTGCGTGTGTTCGTGCATTTGTGTGTTTGTGTGTGCGTGCATGCATGCGAGCATGTATGTATGTATGTGTTGTGCGTGCATGCGTGCGTGTGTGCATGCGTGCTTATATGTATGTGTGTGTGCGTGCGTGCGTGCGTGCGTGGGTGTAAGTGTGTTTGTATGACAGTCACACGTATTCACGAACAACAAGATCTCCTTGAAAGGTAAAAGTTTTGTAATCAAATTAAACTTAAGAGCTAGCCGTTTTGTTTTGTAAGTTGAACTGACAGGAAGACTTCAAAACAAAACAAAACAAAAGAAGCCAACTTCCACGTCTGCGCATGCACGTGGCTGTGGGTTTTTGGAGGCAGTTTTTGTGTTCTCTAAAGTCAGAGGGGAAACGCGTTCTCAGGAGCACGCTTTTTGTTTTCACCTCAGTCCAGTCTCCCTGACGTGGGCTTGCACTTATTGGCTCTCACAGTCATCTAGCGTTGTGTGCGTGTGTTTGTGCATGCATGCTCGAGTGGTTTTGTGTAGGCATGACTCTTTCTCTCTGTGTGTCTCTGTCTCTGTCTCTGTCTCTGTCTCTCTGTCTGTCTGTCTCTGTCTAACTGTCTCTCTGTATGTTGTGTCTCTGTCTCTCTCTCTCTGTCTGTTTGTCTCTCTCTGTCTCTGTCTCTTTTCTCTGTCTCTGTCTCTGTCTGTCCCGTCTGTCTTTTCTGTCTGTCTGTCTGTCTGGTCTGTTCTGTCTGTCTGTCCCGTCTGTCTGTCTGTCTCTCTCTCTCTCTCTCTCTCTCTCTTCTCTCTCTCTCTCTCTCTCCTCTCTCTCCTTCTCTCTCTCCCTCTTCTCTCCTTTCTCTTCTCTCTCTCTCTCTCTCTCTGGGGACGGATAGCCTAGTGGTCAGAACATTGCGCTGGCAATTTGACGACCCGGGTTTGAGTCCGGGGCGAGATTTTTCTCCTGGAGTTAACATCAGTGCTGACTCCACTCTCCCCACAAGTCCTTCGGGATGAGATTTTAAACCAAGGCCCCGGTGTGGAACGCACACTGAACATCTTTGCGCACACGTTATATCATGTTCCGCTTTTCGTAAGAGTAGGCCATCGTGTGGCCGGTGGGAACAGATGACATTAACAAAAACTGCATACACACAGGGAACTGGGTGTAAAAAAAGCACGAGTGCTTATTCTATTATCCTTGACATAAAAGAATAATAACAACAACAAAAAATATGTGTGTGGTGTAAGTGTGTGCATGTGCGTTCGATTTTATTTCTAGCATCTCTCTAAGTCTGTCGACAAATAAGTAGGATAGTCTTGGAGGGGAGGTGGGTGAAATAACATCAAGATAATAAAGATATCAATGGACACATCAGCCACTTGGTCCAGTGGTTAGCACCATGAGTTACGGATTGGAAAGTCCTGGATTTCGAGTCCAGTGAGAGGCATAGGATTTCTTTGGACTCAGGCCAGCTCCTTCCGAGAGAGAGTGTGCTGTGGGCTCAGTGGGAAGACTGGGACCCCACAGTCGAGCTTCATCATCACATCGTCTCCTGGGGGCAGCTGGCTAGTGGCAGAAGGTGTCCTGATGTCATTAGCCCATCGCAAAACATGGACTAAACTAGCTTCCTTTGGGGAAATAAAGGCAGGAAAATGAATAAGAAGACGGCGACAGGAAAGAACAGGAACAAGGCAAAACATAGAGAAGGGTAGAAAAAGAGAAATTTCTAGCACAGAATGGTCCAGGCCATAGGAAAGAACAGGAAGAAAAAGCAGAAAACAAAAGAGAAGGGTAGAAAAGAGGAAATGTCTGCACAGAATGTCAGAAGGCGGAAATGCTATTTATACCAACAGAACCCAGCATCCCTTCTGGGGAGGAAGCCATGATTATAAGGCATGGACTGATCCCACCGTAAACGTTTCATTTATTTTATTTTTTTTTTTTATTCTTCTATATCGAAGATAAAGAAATAAGCACTCACATGCTTT
>CM060338.1:2866620-2879120 GCA_030674155.1 Stramonita haemastoma
TAACAAGCAATACTCTGCGATGCTGTGTAATGTAATAATGAAATGTCACATGATAAGTATTGTGCTGTACAATGTGTCAAAAATCATATCGTACAACACATGTTAGTAGCCTACATCACACCACAGTGTAATAAAGTTTAATGCTGCCCAGTGATGTGCAAATTAATGAAGTGTAAGCAGAACAGTGCTGTCTTTTGTAATTCAGAACAGTGCACCACACCGCACCGCACCGCACTACACTACACTACACTACACTACACTACACTACACTACACTACACTACACTACACTACACTACACTACACTACACTACACTACACTACACTACACTACGCTACGCTACGCTACACTACACTACGCTACGCTACGCTACACTACACTACGCTACACTACGCTACACTACACTACACTACACTACACTACACTACACTACACTACACTACACTACACTACACTGCGATATTTTTCACAACCTTTAAGGCTAAGCTGCACACCGTTACGCTACAATAGAATAGAATAGAATAGAATGGAACAGAATAGAAAACATTACAATAGAAAACAATGCATTACAAAAACTACAAAAAAACAGCACAACACAGTATAGGCCTACAATACAAAAACCTGATGTACAAAATCAATGTTTCTTTGACAGTAAACCAAGCCTTAGAATCAGCTTTGAAAAAAGAAGCCAAAATAATGAAAGAGCCAAGACGCAGCCTTGCCTGGCTCCTTTGATGATATATAAAAAATAATCCTCTGCCTCTTAGTTTATCCTGTTTTTCCTCTTTGTAGACATCAGGATATCAGATTTGGGGACTCTGCAGCTTTGGAAGAAATCTTGTAACTCCAGAAGCTTCAAGAGTCTAATCCTGTTGAAGAGATCAAAGGCTGTGGTGAAATCAATGACAGAATTGAAGAGATGGAACTTTGGTCACTGCATGATGTGATATGTATTGCTTAGTCTAAAGATGCGCTTTTTGTGGGTGTGATGATACAGATGGGGTTGTTGGTGAGTGATGGAGGAGTGAAGGTGGGGATGAGGGGTGGGGTGGGGGGGAGGGAAGGGTCTAGGTGGGTGGGAAGTTCTAAGATCTTGTGATAAATATGTTTCACAGTTTTTTGTTTGACTTTCTTAAGCCACTGTCCCTGGCGATGAACAAGGAAGTTGTACACAGTGCCGTTGACGAAATTATGTACAACAAAGTCTGGCTTGGAAAGTTTTTTGTGTCTGAGTTAAACAAAAATAACAAAACAAATAACTTGGCACTTCTTTGCATGGGGTTGTTGCAAATCAAGTCATATTTTACCCATTGTCAAGTGAGGATTTTTTTGTTTCTTTCTTTCTGTGTTTGTTTCCTTTCTTGTTTTTCTGTCTTTCTTTCTTTCTTTCTTTCTTTCTTTCTTTCTTTCTTTCTTTCTTTCTTTCTTTCTTTCTTTCTTTCTTTCTTTCTTTTCCCCTTTGTTTCTTTCTTTCTTTCTTTCTTTTCATTTGTCTTTCTGTCTCTCTTTTCTTTTTCTTTTTTCTCCAGCTTTTATTTGCTTCTTGTTTTTCTTTTCTTTTCCTTCATTCTTTCTTCATTCCTTTCTCATTTTCTTTCTTGTTTTTCTTTCTTTCTGTCTTTCTTTCTTTTCTTTTTTTCTTTCTTTCTTTCTTTCTTTCTGTCTTTCTTTCTTGTTTTTTTTTTTCTTTCTTTCTTTCTTTCTTTCTTTCTTTCTTTCTTTCTGTCTTTCTTTCTTGTTTTTTTTTCTTTCTGTCTGTCTTTCTTTCTTTCTCTCTTTCTTCCTTTCTGTCTTTCTATCTTTCTTTCTATCTTTCTGTCTTTCTTTCTTTCTTTCTTTCTTTCTTTCTTTCTTTCTTTCTATCTTTCTTTCTTTCTTTCTTTCTTTCTTTCTTCCCTATGTTTTCACCATCTTTCTACTGAACTGAACAAACAACACCCCCTCAACTCCACCCCTAGCCCTGTACAGCATCCCTTTCCCTCGTCATACAGATGCTTGTGATAGTTGTTCATCTGTGAAGACATGAATGATTAAAGAAACAAAAACAAACTGGAAAAGTCTTTTTCTCTTCATTAACTTATCATTTTCCTTTTTTTTTCAAAGATCTTGGAACAATTTCTTATGTATCACCCAGTCCCTTTTAAAATGCAGTTTTGTGAATTTTATCATCCGTTTCCTCCATCACACGATGGCCTACACTTTCGAAAGGCGGAACAGGTGTTAAAGTGTGCGCAATTTATTTATTTATTTATTTATTTATTTATTTATTTTTTTTTTTTTTTTTTTTAATAATCCAAATATGCATTACATTTCAAATGATAGCAACATTTGCAATAAACCCAATATATACTACATTCCAAACTATTAAAACTTTCCAATTGAATTAATCGTATACTATTAAGTGATTCAAACATTCAAATGTACATTGCACTCTAAATGATTTGAACATTGCAAATGAGCCAAGTTATAATGTTATCCAAAACAAACAACAACAACAACAACAACAAAACAAAAACAAAACAAAACAGAACAAAAAACAAACAAAAACAAAACAAAAACAAAAACACACACAAAAATTTTTACTATTTGTTTGCATGACATAGAGTAACAATTTGCAATATATTCAGAGTATGGATATAACAGATACAACCAAACAAACAGTCGGGGAAAAAAAAGAAGAAAATAAGAGAGAGTACACAGATTACATTCGAGAATACCCCAAGTGAATTTTCAGTTGTTTTACAAAATAAGCAATGTAGCGATGCTACGTATTGCATCAAAAAAACAATGCAGAAAACACAAAAAACAAACAAACAAACAAAAAACCAGTTTCTTCAAAATGTATCTACCCATCATCAACTAGTTGTTTGTAATGTTGCCATTTAGCTGCAAATACACTATAAGTCATGTTTGTTTTGGCAATATATTCTTTAATTTGATATTGTTTTGTCATATACTTTCTAAAAACCGAAAACATAGGTGCCGCTTTTTGTACTCTACATTTGTATATAAAAAATTTTGCAGTGATTAGTATTTCGTCTAGTATTTCATCTCCTTTTGATCGAGAATCAAATCCAAATAAAATCCGTTCTTTTGACAGCACTAGACCATGTGTATTGGCACAATTTTTATGAAGAAAGTTTTGCAATTCTGTCCAAAAATAAGAAGTTTTGCTGCAAGCATAGAATAGATGGTCAACAGTTTCTTTCTCAGAAGTACAGAATGTGCATTTATCATTTTCAACAATTTTCATTTTTCAAGAATATTATTTGTAGCTAGAATTTTGTGGATCAGTCGTATCTGGAACCATTTCATTTTAATTTCTTTTATCTTATGCACCTTGTCAAAAACCTTTATCCAGTTAAGATCCCTTGGTATTGTTTTGTTCCACTTGTCACAACACTTTGGCAGAATGTTATCTGCAACCAGAATATCATAATAAGGGCGTGCTCCTTTTTTAACAGTCAAAATCAAGTTCAAAGCCTTTTGGAGGTTGTTTGATGTATTATTATCCATATTAATACCCGTTGTACGAATATACCTTTTAATTGCTTGAACACAGCCTAGATATGTAATGACATTTGTCCTGATATCATATTTCTCCTTAAAAAGGTCGTACGTCAAAAAAATTCCATTTTCGTCAACTAAATCTGCAATTCGATATATATCCTTTTCTATCCATTCCTTTACATGAAAAAAGTTTCCACCAACTTTAATATTTTCATTATAAAATATGTTTTCAGCCAAAAGATCTTCAGAATTAACAATTTTGACTTTCCTGCCAAACATTTTGTATGCGTGGAATGTGTCAAACCAGAATGTGTTTGAACATTTTCTTCTAATGGGTATAAAGTAACTATATTTGTCCAGATCTTTGACAAAAGGGCAAATCACTTCAATTATGGAACTCCATTTAGGATTATTTAGTTTAAGTTTTCTTATCCACATAAGTTTTAACCCCATAGTATATTGTTTTAGAGATGGTATTCCCAATCCTCCATGTTTTATGTGTTTGACTGTGGTTTTTCTCGAGATTCTGTCTTGTTTGTTTTTCCACACAAACTTAAAACACAATTTCTGAAGTATATCTACATAATCATTAATTTTGGTGGATTCGGTAACAGGATCCAGAGATATATCAGTTTAGATAGAATTAAAGATTTTAGCACTGCCACTCTACCAATAGGTGTAATATCCCTTTTTATCCAGATGTTGAATAAAGTTCTTACTTCTGTAATTTTGTTATCATAATTTAGTTTTTCACATTCTGACAAATCCGGTGTAAACCATATTCCAAGTATCTTGAACTGTTTGGGGTTCCAGTCTAACTTTAAATGGGTCATATACCTTACATCAGAAAAGGTTTTGCTCCCAAGCCATATTACTTTTGTTTTCTCTGTATTCATAAAAAGTCCAGTTACATTTCCGAATAAGTTTAAAGTTTTCATGGTCTGTTCAAATGATATGCTGTCACCTTTATTTATCAGCTGTGTATCATCAGCAAACTGTGACAACTTGTATTCTGTATTATTAACATAAATACCTTTTATGTTTGGGTTTTCTCTTATCATAATTGCCAGAATTTCTGCCGAGAGAATAAATAGGTATGGAGATATTGGGTCACCCTGTCTGCATCCTCTGTGTATATTAAACCAGGAGGAACACTGTCCATTGACTATTACTGTAGACTTAATATTTCTATAGAAAGTTGAAATCCAACGAAGTATATCTTTTCCAAATCCAAATGATTTAAATACTTTTGAAATTTATTTATTTATTTATTTATTTATTCTTTCTATTTATTCATTCTTTTATACCGATGAAAATGGAATAAGCACTCATGCGCCTCTTTACATTCAATACCCTTGTGTTTGCAGTTTTGTGAATTTTGTCATCTGTTCCCACCGGCACACGATGGCCTACTCTTCCGAAAGACGAAACAGGTGTTAACGTGAGCGCAAGGTATTCCGTGTGCGTTCATACATGGAATCTCAGCTTATAGTCAAATCCAAAGGACTTTCGGGGCAGCTGAGTCGGAACTTATGGTGATGATGATGATGATGATGATGATGGTGATGATGATGATGATGATGATGATGATGATGATGATGACGATGACGATGACGATGACGATGACGATGACGATGATGACGATGACGATGATGATGCGAAGAAGAAGAAAAATTGCGAAGAAGAAGAAGAATTGCGAAGAAGAAGAAGAATTGCGAAGAAGAAGAAGAATTGCGAAGAAGAAGAAGAAGAAGAAGAAGAAGAAGAAGAAGAAGAAGAAGAAGAAGAAGAAGAAGAAAGAAGAAGAAGAAGAAGAAGAATTGCGAAGAAGAAGAAGAATTGCGAAGAAGAAGAAGAAGAATTGCGAAGAAGAATTGCGAAGAAGAAGAAGAATTGCGAAGAAGAAGAAGAATTGCGAAGAAGAAGAATTGCGAAGAAGAAGAAGAACTGCGAAGAAGAAGAAGAAGAAGAAGAAGAAGAAGAAGAAGAAGAAGAAGAAGAAGAAAGAAGAAGAAGAAGATACATGGAATTTATGTAGCGATATATCTTGCAAAAAACAAATCAAAGCGCTTGTCAACTCCAATGGAAAAATCCCCTTGAATGGGCGACTCAGTGGAGGTCAAACCTGGGTTCAAACTTGGGCCCTCAGATTCTGAGGGCAACGCTCTAACCACTAGGCTATCCTTCCCCTTTCAATACGGTACCGGCACACTTTCAGACTTTCTAACCACTAGGCTATCCCTTCCCCTTTCAATACGGTACCGGCACACTTTCAGACTTTCTAACCACTAGGCTACCCCTTCCCCTTTCAATACGTTACCGGCACACTTTCAGACTTTCAGACCTAATTTGCGGGGGCAGAAAGAAAAAAACCCAAACAGGACAGCAATGACAGAACAGGTAATGAAAGAAACAAAACAGAAAATGGAGAAAAAAAAAACCCGCAGACAGATGGAAAGATAAAGAAAAAGGTGAAAAAGAAAGACAAACGTGGGAAGAGATTTCTCAATGCTGACTTAGACTGATTCAGAACGTCTGCTCTTTGACTTTCGTTTTGCTTGATTTAAGTTTGTTTACAAATTCATGTCAACCAATCAGTAAATAGACAGATGTATCGACTATTCAATCAAATAGTCAATCAGTCTCATTGTGAGGAAAATAGTCAGTCAGTCAGATTGTCAGTCGGTCACTCACTCAGTCACCCAGTTTGTCTGTCAGTCATTCAGGCTTTTAGTCTGTCAGTCTGTCGTCAGTCGTCAGTTGGTCAGTCAAGCAATCTATCTGTCAGTCTATCAGCTAGTCAGTATGAACCGACAAAATTTAAATAGACTTTTTTGTGAGATAGAAGGCGGAAGTTATTTTAGTGAACAAAGTGCAATTTTATTTATCAGTTATTGAATTGAACAAAATGCAATTTTCTTTGCCAGTTATTCAAGTGCGCAAAGTGCCATTTTATTTGTCAGTTATTCAAGTGCGCAAAGTGCCATTTTATTTGTCAGTTAGTCAAGTCAACAAAGTGCTAAGGCTTGCATTCAAATATTTTATTTATTTATTTATTCATTTATTTATTTATTTATTTATTTATTCATTTATTCATTCATTTCATTAAAAAAAGAAATAAAATAGTGGTCAGAACATTGCGCTCGCAATCTGACGACCCGGGTTCGATTCCCATTCGAGGGGATTTTTTCCTCTAGAGTTAATGTCAGCACAGATTCCACTTTCCCCAAAAGTCCTTTGGATGAGATTATAAACCGAGGCCCCGTGTGCAAACGCACGCAGAACATCTTGCACACACGTTAAATCCTGTTCAGTTTTTCGTAAGTGTGGGCCATTGTGTACCGGTGGGAACAGATGAACGGTATACATACGGGGACTGGATGTACAAAAAAAAAGCACATGAGTGCTTATTCCATTATCCTCGATATAAAAGAATAAATCAATAAGTAAACAAGTAAATAAAACAGCCATACAAGCACACTTTTTATATACAGAGTGTACTAAGGGGCTTAAAGTGATTCCTTCGTGTGATTAGCGGAACAGAGTGCATGCATTATGTGTCAATCCTAGGTCGTTACTCTGAGGAGAGTCCAGCAACAACAACAAAAAACCCGTAAATATACGAGCTTGACCTGAGACTAGATGGTATAGAAAGGGAAAAAATGGGCTGCAAAAAGAAAAGAAATGATTAAAGATGAGAACCTGCAGAAGATCATGCTAGATACAGAAAAAGAGCAGGAAGAATAGGCCATTGTGTACCGGTGGGAACGGATGACAAATTTACAAAACTGCATACATACGGGAACTGGATGTAAATAAAGCATATGCGTGCTTATTCCATTATCATTGGATTAGAAAAATTGACAAATAAATGAATAAACAAAAAATAAATATATAATTAAATAAATAAATAAAGGAGACACATTTTACTTAGAATAGAAGAGGGCAAAGACAAACAGAGAATAAAATAAGACAAAGATGTACTCAAAAGCAAGGCTTGGGCTGACTTTCAGTGTTAAATCATGTTGTTGTTTTTTTAGTGTCACAACAACTTTTCCGTCTCCCCCCAACCCACCCCACTTCTCAAACCCTTTTTCATTTTTAATCCAGTGAGGTTGAGATGAAAAGTACAACACTAGAGTTTTGCACAACACTTTAGCACCTCTGCACATACACGGCACAGCTTGACACTGCATTGTGCCGCAATACAATACAATACAATACAATACAATACAATACAATACAATACAATACAATACAATACAATACAATACAATACAATACAATACAATACAACAAAGCACAATATAATAAATACAATACAATGCAATAGAATACAATGCAAATCAACACAATACCTTTTTTCTTAGCAAACATGAATAACTGGGCATAAAAGAGAGAGGAATAGAGGAAACTGGTTGTCAAGTCTTTGGGTACCCCCATGCTCACATACTATGGGATAGATTGTTAGGTAGATAGAAAGAAACAACCTTTTACCATCTAAACACCAAACGATGGACAACGGCTATTGCAAAAAATTAATCAGCTTTTGTTAAACCGCCAAAATAAAGCGAGAGTCGAAACGTAGCCTTTCTGTATCCCATTAGTAGATATTGAAAGCATCCGTTGCTTTGAGTCTATCCCAGCCCCCCATTTTCTTATGGTTATTATACTAGAACTGAGGAGTCATCATCCTTTAACGACTTCATGCCACTTCAGGAGCTCAAAGAGTCTAATCTTGTTGACCATGCCAAAGGCTTTGATGAAGTCAGTGATAAACAGCCGAGTTTTGCTTTATTCGCAGCATGATGCGATTATTATGGGTTTTCGTAATGTGTGTTTAGGACCGGGGGGGGGGGGGGGGGGGGGGGGGGGGGGGGGGGGGGGGAGGGGGGGGGGAGGGGGGGAGGTGGTAAGGAAATGAAGGTGAGGTTGGGGAGGTTGGGGTGGTGGTGGTGTAGTGGTGGTGTGGATGTGCAGGTGGGTGGGAAAATACCGAAATCTCGGAATCAACAAGGTTTGCTAAAAATGGTCAAAGTGGTATACCTACATTGTTTTTGCTCACACAAACTTGTGAGCGCGCGCACACACACAAAACACACACACATACACACACAGTTACACACACACACAAATAAATATACATATACATATATACATATATGTATATATATGTACATTTATGTATACATATATACATATATACATATATGTATATATATGTATATTTTTGCTATCTTCTTTTTTATTACTTTATTTCGAAGATAATGGAATAAGCACTCATGTGCTTTCTTACGTCTTCGTTTGTATGTAGTTTTGTAAACTTTGTCATCCTTTTCCACCAGCACACAACAGCCTACGATTCCAAAAAGCGAAACAGGTTTTATATAATTATCTCATAGGTGTGTGTGTGCGTGAGTGTGTGTTTGCGTGCGTGCGTACGTGCATTTGTGTGTGTGTGTGCGTGCATGCATGCGAGCATGTATGTATGTATGTATGTATGTGTGTGCGTGCATGCGTGCGTGTGTGCATGCGTGCATATATGTATGTGTGTGCGTGCGTGCGTGCGTGCGTGCGTGCGTGCGTGCGTGGGTGGGTGTAAGTGTGTTTGTATGTACAGTCACACGTTTTCACGAACAACAGGATCTCCTCTCAAAGATAATGGTTTATAATCAGGTTAAACTTAAGAGCTAGCCGTTTTGTTTTGTAAGTTGAACTGACAGGAAGACTTCAAAACAAAACAAAACAACAGAAGCCAACTTCACACGTCTGCGCATGCACGTGGCTGTTGGGTTTTGGAGGCAGTTTTTGTGTTCTCTAAAGTCAGAGGGGAAACGCGTTCTCAGGAGCACGCTTTTTGTTTTCACCTCAGTCCAGTCTCCCTGACGTGGCTTTGCACTTATTGGCTCACAGTCATCTGCGCGTTGTGTGTGTGTGTTTGTGCATGCATGCTCGAGTGTTTTGTGTAGGCATGTGACTCTTTCTCTGTGTGTGTGTGTGTGTGTGTGTGTGTGTGTGTGTGTGTGTGTGTGTGTGTGTGTGTGTGTGTGTGTGTGTGTGTGTGTGTGTGTGTGTTTGTCTGTCTGTCTGTCTGTCTGTCTGTCTATCTGTCTCTGTCTCTCTCTCTGTCTCTCTGTCTCTCTGTCTCTGTCTCTCTGTCTCTGTCTCTGTCTCTCTGTCTCTGTCTTCTCTCTCTCTCTCTCTCTCTCTCTCTCTCTCTCTCTCTCTCTCTCTCTCTCTCTCTCTCTCTCTCTCTCTCTCTCTCTCTCTCTCTCTCTCTCTCTCTCTCTCTCTCTCTTGGGGGGACGGATAGCCTAGTGGTCAGAACATTGCGCTGGCAATTTGAAGACCCAGGTTCGAGTCCGGTCGAAGAGATTTTTCTCCTGGAGTTAACATCAGTGCTGATTCCACTCTCCCCAAAAGTCCTTCGGGTGAGACTTTTAAACCGAGGCCCGGTGCGAACGCACGCAGAACATCTTGCGCACACGTTAAATCCTGTTCGGCTTTTCGTAAGAGTAGGCCATGGTGTGCCGGTGGGAACAGATGACATTTACAAATTGCATACACACGGGGACTGCATGTAAAAAGCACAAGAGTGCTTATCCCATTATCCTCGATATAAAAGAATAAATCAAATCAAATCAAATCTCTCTGTCTCTGTCTGTCTGTCTGTCTCTGTCTCTGTCTCTCTCTGTGATACATGTGTGTATGTGCTTGTGTATATGTGTGTGTGTATGTGTGTATGTGTGTATGTGTGTGTGTGTGTGTGTGTGTGTGTGTGTGTGTGTGTGTGTGTGTGTGTGTGTGTGTGTCGCTGTGTGTGTGCGCCCGCGTTCGATTTCAATTTTTAGCATCTTTGTAAGTCTGTAGACAAAAAGTAGGATACTCTTGGAGGAGAGGGGGTGGCCGTGAAATTCCATCACGAAAATAATGGATATCAATGGAACACACAGCCACCTTGGTCCAGTGGTTAGCGCCATGAGTTACGGGATGGAAAGTCCTGGATTCGAGTCCCGTGAGAGGCATAGGGATTTTTTTGGACTCAGGCTGGCTCCCTCCGAGAGAGAGTGTGCTGTGGGCTCAGTGGGAAGACTGGGACCCCACAGTCGAGCTTCATCATCACATCGTCTCCTGGTCGGCAGCTGGCTAGTGGCAGAAGGTGTCCTGATGTCATTAGCCCATCGCAAAACATGGACTAAACTAGCTTCCTTTTTGGGAAATAAAGGCAGGAAAATAAATAAGAAGACGGCGACAGGAAAGAACGGGAACAATATAATGCAAAACATAGAGAAGGGTAAAAAAAGGAGAAATTTTTAACACAGAATGTCCAGGCCACAGGTAAGAACAGGAAACAAGGCCGAAACAAAGAGAAGGGTAGAAAAGAGGAAATGTCTAGCAGAGAATGTCCAGAAGGCGGAAATGCTATTTATACCAGCAGAACCCCGGCATCCCTTCTGGGAGGAAGCCATGATTAAAACGGAGGGTCTGGTCCCAACGTAAACGTTTTCTTTATTCATTCATTTATTGCATTTATTTATTCTTTCATATCCAGGATAATGGAATAAGCACTCATGTGCTTCTTTTTACATCCAGTCCCCGTGTGTTATGCAGTTTTTTGTAAATTTTATCATCTGTTCCCATCGGCACACAATGGCCTACTCTTACGAAAAACGGAACAAGATTTAACGTGTGTGTAAGGTGTTATACGTGCGTTTGCACACGGAGCCTCGGTTTAAAGTCTCATCCGAAGAACTTTTGGGGAGAGTGGAGTCGGCATGATGTTAACTCCAGGATAAAAATCCCCTCGAACGGGAATCAAACCCGGGTCGTCCAATTGCGAGCGCAATGTTCTGACCACTAGAATAAGCACGAGAAGAAAAATGTTATAATTATTTCCAGTCTTTCAGGGAATAAAAAGAAAGCAGGAGAAAGGGACGAAGAAGACAGGGAAAACGTAGTCAAGAAAGAGGTGACGGGAAGAAAAAAGAACAAGAAAGAAACACAAAGAGAGGGATAGAACAGAGCAAATTCCTCCCGCAGAATTTCCAGAAGGTGGGGATGTTGTTTATACTGATAGGCCCCCCGGAATCCTAACGGGGAATTTTTTTTAAATGTTCAAGTCGTTAGCCCTGAGGGGGCGGGATAGCTCAGTGGTCAGAGCGCTCGCTTTCCCCCAGTCAAATTAAGCAGCGTCGAGCGTTGTTAGTTGGATGGGTGACAGTTTGTGCGCCTTGGTTTCAGTCCAGTGCCCCTGTTCACCCAGCTGTCAATGGGTACCTGCCCTCTTTAGGGTCAGGGAAGGTGAAGCAGCGAGGGAGAGGAGATGGGCACCGCCCTCAATATGCTGGCCCCTAGAAAAGCTGAGGTCTCTGACGCCTCGCTCCCCTACGACGACAAAGGTTATGGGACACCTTTACCGTTACCTTTTTAGTTAGCTCTGAAAACTTCCTGGTTTGCTGTTTGCAGCAGAAGAGTGACTTTTCCTGTTGTCATGGGATCTGACCATGATTCTTTTCCTCTTCGGCTGAAAGAGTGTTTCCAGGGGGGATTACTAACGTAGAAAGGACAGGACAGGAGGGGGGGGATCAGCTCCTTTCTGTACGAAGAGGAAATGTTAGGTTCTTTGATTCTTAAACTATTTACTGTCTGTCTTTTTTGTGTCCTCGAGTCGGCTGAAATGGATGAACATTTTGTTTTTTAATGGAAGTGACATTTTCAGATTTATCTCATCGTGATTATTGTATTTAGTGTTGGGTTTTTTTTGTTTTTTTTAAAATCTTTTCTCGTCACTGGGTTGTTTTTGTTTTTCTCTCCATAAACGTCAACTCAGGGTAAAAGAAACTAATATAAAAACAAGAGAGAGAGAGAGGAGGAAGGAGAGAGAGAGAGAGAGAGAGAGAGAGAGGAGAGAGAGAGAGGAGAGAGAGAGAGAGGAGAGAGAGAGAGAGGAGAGAGAGAGAGAGAGATGATTTGATTTGATTTTGATTTTG
>CM060338.1:2884120-2886620 GCA_030674155.1 Stramonita haemastoma
GCTTTAGGCTCCAGAGCGCAAAGCCTGGGTAAGTAAGTATGGAAGGCAAGCTGTTACCCATGCAGCAGACCCCCTCCCCTCTCTCTCCACATCGCTGGAATGGTCCACTGGAAAGGCAATCGCGGATACTCATGGTTCCAGTGCCGTCGCAGGAGCTGCCAGAACGCACCTGAATGCACACACACACACACACACACACACACACACACACAACACACACACACACACACACACACATACACAACACACACACACATATATATATATATATATATATATATATATATATATATTATATATATATTATATATATATTATATATATATATTACACACATATATATGTACACACATAAGTATGTATGTATGTATGTATGTATGTATGTATGTATGTATGTATGTATGTATGTATGTATGTATGTATGTATGCATGTATGTATGTATGTATGTATGTATGTTGTATGTATGTATGTATGTATGTATGTATGTATGTATGTATATATATGTAGGGTAGGTAGGTAGGTAGGTAGGTAGGTAGGTAGGAGTGTAGTAGGTATACAATTATGTATGTATGTATGTATGTATGTATGTATGTATGTATGTATGTATGTATGTATGTATGTATGTATGTATGTATGTAAGTATGTATGCATGTATGCATGTATGCATGCAAGCATGCATGTATGCATGTATGCATGTATGCATGCATGCATGTATGCATGTATGTATGTACACTGTGCAATTATTCTTCCATCAACAGGTGTGGTAGGTATGTACGTACCAATTAATTTTGTACTGTTGAATACAAAAATATTTTTCTAAAACCTTCATGGACAAAACAAAAGGTAGTCAAGGAGATGAACCCTTTACAGAGAAAGACTAACAGACAGAGAAAGAGAGCAAGAAAATGGAAAAAAGAAAAGGTATAGGAACAACGCACACACTGAGACTCACAAATAGATAAACCAACAAACAGACAAACAAATAGATAGACAAACAGAAAAAACAGACAGACGGACAGACAACCTGGCAAACTCACAATCAGATTCAATTAATGACGAAGCAGCTTCATGAAGTGTCCATCTTACGTGTTGTATAACGACAATATCAACAACAATATCAATAACAGCAATGACAGCAGTAACAGAACAACCTGCTACGGAATGCAAAACAAGGAAAGCAGGGGGACTTAATGCGTCTTCATTCGAAGCCTGTCTTGAGGACAGTAAGGGCCAATTACGCCCCCTTGCTTTATGAGCCAGCACAGAGAGAGAGAGAGAGAGAGAGAGAGAGAGAGAGAGAGAGAGAGAGAGAGAGAAGGAGAGAGAGAGAGAGAGAGAGAGAGAAGAGAGAGAGAGAGAGAGAGAGAGAGAGAGAGAGAGAGAGAAGAGAGAGGAGAAGGAGAGAGAGAGAGAGAGAGAGAGAGAGAGAGAGAAGATTTCAGCCTGTCTCTCGTAGGCGTCCGTTGATACAATTTGTAGTACCCAGATTTACTCCGTTTTTTATGTTAAATGTAAAAATACTGAGCCCCTTAGTCAGAATAAGGTCACGTTTTTTTCTAGTCTTTCTCGCAGAGAGATTGAGGCATGGAGGAGGGGAGGGAGACTGAGAGAGAGAGAGAGGGAGAGACAGAGAGACAGAGAGAGAGAGAGAGAGAGAGAGAGAGAGTGGGGGAGAGAGAGAGAGAGAGAGAGAGAGAGAGAGAGAGAGAGAGAGACAGACAGACAGACAGACAGACAGACAGACAGACAGACAGACAGACAGAGGCAGAGAGAGAGACAGAGAGAGAGACAGAGAGAGAGACAGAGAGATAAATAAACAGACAGGCAAACAGATGGACAGACACGCAGACAGACAGACAAGTAGACAGACGGATAAACAGACAGGAAGACAGACAGACAGACAGACATGTAGACAGACGGATAAACAGACAGGCAGACAAACATACAGGTAGACAGGCAAACAGCGCAGACAAACAGACGACAGATGAGACAGGCAGACAGACAGACAAACAAGTAGACAGATAGACAGACAGACTTTTCATCAATTTTCTTTTAACTCCCAACCTGATTATTCACCCAAACTTCAGAGAGTCCATAATTAATATCTAAATGTCGTTGAATACAACCCTCCAATTTTTTTAGGTGAATTTCTAATATGCTACTGGCAGTCATCCAATCCAGGTCAATCCAATCCAATCCTGCTATCCTGTTCCACTCATGAGAAATGGCTGCTTGGGATTTCCAAATACCTATGAGCACTAAATAAACTGTCGATATAAAGAGAATATTAACCAACGTCACCATAACTCACTGAATCAGAGGTTTATGGACTTACACTGAGGAATCTTTTACATGTAAAAATGTACTCAGTCTATGGTTTTTAAACAAAGAAGTTCCAACAGTGCAGATGTCTTCAATAACATAGGCTTTATCTATGCGCCAGAACGTTTTAAAATACCGTTTTGTCTATGTTACCAAGACTCCACATTGTCCTCATAA
>CM060338.1:2899120-2906620 GCA_030674155.1 Stramonita haemastoma
CAATGACAGACATCTGTCTCTGACAGTGAACAGCAATGACAGACATCTGTCTCTGACAGTGAACAGCAATGACAGACATCTGTCTCTGACAGTGAACAGCAATGACAGACATCTGTCTCTGACAGTGAACAGCAATGACAGACATCTGTCTCTGACAGTGAACAGCAATGACAGACATCTGTCTCTGACAGACGTGACATGCACTATGACAGCACATACTGTCTCTGACAGTGGAACAGCAATGACAGACATCTGTCTCTGACAGTGAACAGCAATGACAGACATCTGTCTCTGACAGTGAACAGCAATGACAGACATCTGTCTCTGACAGTGAACAGCAATGACAGACATCTGTCTCTGACAGTGAACAGCAATGACAGACATCTGTCTCTGACAGTGAACAGCAATGACAGACATCTGTCTCTGACAGTGAACAGCAATGACAGACATCTGTCTCTGACAGTGAACAGCAATGACAGACATCTGTCTCTGACAGTGAACAGCAATGACAGACATCTGTCTCTGACAGTGAACAGCAATGACAGACATCTGTCTCTGACAGTGAACAGCAAGCAAACTCTTGACATGACCAATACATCTGTCTCTGACAGTGAACAGCAATGACAGACATCTGTCTCTGACAGTGAACAGCAATGACAGACATCTGTCTCTGACAGTGAACAGCAATGACAGACATCTGTCTCTGACAGTGAACAGCAATGACAGACATCTGTCTCTGACAGTGAACAGCAATGACAGACATCTGTCTCTGACAGTGAACAGCAATGACAGACATCTGTCTCTGACAGTGAACAGCAATGACAGACATCTGTCTCTGACAGTGAACAGCAATGACAGACATCTGTCTCTGACAGTGAACAGCAATGACAGACATCTGTCTCTGACAGTGAAACAAGACAGCATGTTGACAGGAACCATCTGTCTCTGACAGTGAACAGCAATGACAGACATCTGTCTCTGACAGTGAACAGCAATGACAGACATCTGTCTCTGACAGTGAACAGCAATGACAGACATCTGTCTCTGACAGTGAACAGCAATGACAGACATCTGTCTCTGACAGTGAACAGCAATGACAGACATCTGTCTCTGACAGTGAACAGCAATGACAGACATCTGTCTCTGACAGTGAACAGCAATGACAGACATCTGTCTCTGACAGTGAACAGCAATGACAGACATCTGTCTCTGACAGTGAACAGCAATGACAGACATCTGTCTCTGACAACGCTGAACAGCAATGACAGGACAGAATCTGTCTCTGACAGTGAACAGCAATGACAGACATCTGTCTCTGACAGTGAACAGCAATGACAGACATCTGTCTCTGACAGTGAACAGCAATGACAGACATCTGTCTCTGAACAGTGAACATCGCAATGACAGACAATCTGTCTCTGACAGTGAACAGCAATGACAGACATCTGTCTCTGACAGTGAACAGCAATGACAGACATCTGTCTCTGACAGTGAACAGCAATGACAGACATCTGTCTCTGACAGTGAACAGCAATGACAGACATCTGTCTCTGACAGTGAACAGCAATGACAGACATCTGTCTCTGACAGTGAACAGCAATGACAGACATCTGTCTCTCTGACAGTGAACAGCAATGACAGACATCTGTCTCTGACAGTGAACAGCAATGACAGACATCTGTCTCTGACAGTGAACAGCAATGACAGACATCTGTCTCTGACAGTGAACAGCAATGACAGACATCTGTCTCTGACAGTGAACAGCAATGACAGACATCTGTCTCTGACAGTGAACAGCAATGACAGACATCTGTCTCTGACAGTGAACAGCAATGACAGACATCTGTCTCTGACAGTGAACAGCAATGACAGACATCTGTCTCTGACAGTGAACAGCAATGACAGACATCTGTCTCTGACAGTGAACAGCAATGACAGACATCTGTCTCTGACAGTGAACAGCAATGACAGACATCTGTCTCTGACAGTGAACAGCAATGACAGACATCTGTCTCTGACAGTGAACAGCAATGACAGACATCTGTCTCTGACAGTGAACAGCAATGACAGACATCTGTCTCTGACAGTGAACAGCAATGACAGACATCTGTCTCTGACAGTGAACAGCAATGACAGACATCTGTCTCTGACAGTGAACAGCAATGACAGACATCTGTCTCTGACAGTGAACAGCAATGACAGACATCTGTCTCTGACAGTGAACAGCAATGACAGACATCTGTCTCTGACAGTGAACAGCAATGACAGACATCTGTCTCTGACAGTGAACAGCAATGACAGACATCTGTCTCTGACAGTGAACAGCAATGACAGACATCTGTCTCTGACAGTGAACAGCAATGACAGACATCTGTCTCTGACAGTGAACAGCAATGACAGACATCTGTCTCTGACAGTGAACAGCAATGACAGACATCTGTCTCTGACAGTGAACAGCAATGACAGACATCTGTCTCTGACAGTGAACAGCAATGACAGACATCTGTCTCTGACAGTGAACAGCAATGACAGACATCTGTCTCTGACAGTGAACAGCAATAACAGACATCTGTCTCTGACAGTGAACAGCAATAACAGACATCTGTCTCTGACAGTGAACAGCAATGACAGACATCTGTCTCTGACAGTGAACAGCAATGACAGACATCTGTCTCTGACAGTGAACAGCAATGACAGACATCTGTCTCTGACAGTGAACAGCAATGACAGACATCTGTCTCTGACAGTGAACAGCAATGACAGACATCTGTCTCTGACAGTGAACAGCAATGACAGACATCTGTCTCTGACAGTGAACAGCAATGACAGACATCTGTCTCTGACAGTGAACAGCAATGACAGACATCTGTCTCTGACAGTGAACAGCAATGACAGACATCTGTCTCTGACAGTGAACAGCAATGACAGACATCTGTCTCTGACAGTGAACAGCAATGACAGACATCTGTCTCTGACAGTGAACAGCAATGACAGACATCTGTCTCTGACAGTGAACAGCAATGACAGACATCTGTCTCTGACAGTGAACAGCAATGACAGACATCTGTCTCTGACAGTGAACAGCAATGACAGACATCTGTCTCTGACAGTGAACAGCAATGACAGACATCTGTCTCTGACAGTGAACAGCAATGACAGACATCTGTCTCTGACAGTGAACAGCAATGACAGACATCTGTCTCTGACAGTGAACAGCAATGACAGACATCTGTCTCTGACAGTGAACAGCAATGACAGACATCTGTCTCTGACAGTGAACAGCAATGACAGACATCTGTCTCTGACAGTGAACAGCAATGACAGACATCTGTCTCTGACAGTGAACAGCAATGACAGACATCTGTCTCTGACAGTGAACAGCAATGACAGACATCTGTCTCTGACAGTGAACAGCAATGACAGACATCTGTCTCTGACAGTGAACAGCAATGACAGACATCTGTCTCTGACAGTGAACAGCAATGACAGACATCTGTCTCTGACAGTGAACAGCAATGACAGACATCTGTCTCTGACAGTGAACAGCAATGACAGACATCTGTCTCTGACAGTGAACAGCAATGACAGACATCTGTCTCTGACAGTGAACAGCAATGACAGACATCTGTCTCTGACAGTGAACAGCAATGACAGACATCTGTCTCTGACAGTGAACAGCAATGACAGACATCTGTCTCTGACAGTGAACAGCAATGACAGACATCTGTCTCTGACAGTGAACAGCAATGACAGACATCTGTCTCTGACAGTGAACAGCAATGACAGACATCTGTCTCTGACAGTGAACAGCAATGACAGACATCTGTCTCTGACAGTGAACAGCAATGACAGACATCTGTCTCTGACAGTGAACAGCAATGACAGACATCTGTCTCTGACAGTGAACAGCAATGACAGACATCTGTCTCTCTGAAGTCGGAATGTGGCTACCTCAGGGTGGGAAGAAAAAGGTCGCCCACACAAAAACAAAAACTCTGCGTTGGAACCAGCCGCCATGGCGCAGTGGTTAGCGCCGTGGATTCCGGACTGGAAGGTCGCGGGTTCGAATCCCATAAGTCATAGGGATTTTTTCGGGCTCCGGCCGGCTCCTACCCAGAGTGAGTGTGCTGTGGGCTCAGTGGGGAGACTGGGACCACACAGTCGAGCTTCATCCACTTTACGGATGCGAATTTGAGAGTGTTGCTCAAATTACCTGACCAACACTGCAGGTGTCTGTATCTCTCGGGCCTGGTTGACGCCGGGATATATTATGACAGTAAGCGTAGAGAACAACCCTGTCAAGTAGTCTCAAAGCGGATGCACCTCCACAGCAGCATCATTACATCATCCTCATCATCATTGATCATCATGCAATAATAAAAATTGCCTCTGATTCGGTGGCCTCCGTTGCTCTGGTCTCATGGTGACCTCAGATTCGGTTTCCCCATACGCTTCTGTGCCTTTGGTGAATTTGTGTCAAAGCCTTTGGGGTTGGGGGTTCGTGGGGAGGCGGTCGTTGGAGGGACGTTGTGGTGGTCGCCACCTTGGGTGGGTGACTCACTCAGTCTGGCTCCGCGACTGAGCTAATACTGTCGTTAGTAGGGGGCTTAGTAGGTGGTGTCCTGCGTATGTTAGCTCAGAACAGGCGCCACTGAACACCACCAAAGTGACCCAGCAGAAGTGCAGGGCCCCTCTGGCTGGTGGCCCCGCGGCGGCCTAATATTGATGAGCTCCCTGTGGACTCCCGACCCCGGGGGTGAGACACAACGAATCTGGGTATGGCTGTGGCGGGGAGATTGAAAGGAGCGGCGTGGGAACAGCAGTGCGGGGGTGTCACAGAAGACGAGGCAGCAAAAAAAAAACCAAAAAAAAAACAAAACAAAAAAACTCTGCGTTGGTGAATATATCTAGCCAAGAAACGAGAGAAAGAGGAAAATCAAAATATAAAAAATGAAAAAAATGACATCTGTTTGAGCTGCCATGAAAGTATGACACCTTAGCTTTTGAGTTATTTATTGTTGTTGTCATTGCTTTTGTTGTCGTTGCTGTTGTTGTTGTTTCTATAAATTAATGTTAGGGGATAGCTCAGTGATCAAAGCACTCGCTTTCCCCAAGCTAAGGTTAAGCAGCATTGAGCGTGGTTACCAAGTGGATGGGTGACTGTATGCCTCTCGGAAGTGTTGGCTGTTGTGTGCCGGTGGGAACGGTAGACAACATTTACAAAACTGCACACACGCACGGGAACTGGGTTAAAAAGCGCATGAGTGCTTATTCCATTATCCTCCAAATAAAACAAATTATGAATTAAAAAAAATCAAAGATCCCTCCCGAGATCTCAAGAGGGGGAGGGGATTTGTATTTGAATAGGAAATTTATAAGAAAAAACAAAGTTGATAATAATAATACATCAAATTCATATAGTGCTAGGTCTTATAAAAAACAACCAAAGCGCTTGCATTCGACCAATACAACACCCAAGCAATCAATAACATTTGATAGTTTTAGCAAATTCGAATGTACACACACACAAACAAACACACACATACACACACATACACACACATACACACACACACACACACACACACACACACACACACACACACACACACACACACACACACACACACACACACACACACACACACACACACACACACTAATAAACAAACACAAACTAACCCCCCCAAAAAATCAAACCAACTTCAAATAACAAACAAATATTTCTGACTGGTTCTGAATACTACCAGAGTTCCAGTATATAATTATCATCTAGCTGCTTAAGAGGAAAGGAAAACGAGGTTTATTCAGTATAGGCCATAGCCCATTCTGAATGGGTGTACAAATAAACATCACACAGATAACACAAAACGCAATCGCCAATTAGTTATGGAAAAAGATATTACAAGCATCACTTCTTCCATTATTCCACTGAAAAGAAACTGAAGATGTAACAAATATTAGTAATTTCTAACTCTCTCAGAACGTCTTTTGAAAACTTTATACAGGTATATGCACAAATTCTTAAGTAATTGTTCGTTTTGACTTGACATAAGCAAGACTGCTCGAAATAAGCATGGTTCAGAATAAAATTTAGGAGGAATATATCTTTGCCTGAGATCAAAAATGGCTATACAGTTAAGAGGAAAGGGAGACTGGGAGAAAAGGCAAGGCAGGGCAGAGGCCAGGTTGCGTGAGATGCGGGTGGCAAGGCAGCCCACACAGGAGGGGAAGCACACCCGGGGGAGGGATCACATACGTCAACTGCCATTCTGGTTATTGTACCCCCCTCATTCATTTTTCACAGGGTGGCCCGCTGCAGGAGCCAGAAAGAAACAAATAAAGGGGTACCTGAGAAAAGAGAGAAAAGAAAAAGAAAAGAAAAAGAGAAACGGTAAAGAAGGAATTAAGCGCGTGCGCGCGACCGCGCGCGCGCACGCACACACATAAACACGTGCACACACACAAACACACACACACACATGCACGCCACACACGCACGCGTGCACACGCACGCACACACACATGTGCATACACACCCACGCACGCCCGCACACACCCACGCACGCACACACGCTCAGAAAGAGGGAGACAAAGCAAGGCAAGGCAAGGCAAGGCAAGGCTGCAAGGCAAATTCTTTTATTCGAGGATAATAGATAAGCACTCGTGTGCTTTTTTACATCTAGTCCCCGCCCTTTTCAGGGATAACATCAAGATAAAAAGATACTAAATAATAAAACTATACGCAGTACCAAACAACATACAAGAATAAGGACACTATATATGATAAGGTAATAAAAATGCACTCGTTCAGAAGACGAAAATCAGAAGTCATAATAAAATGATTTTGATTATTGAAGAAAAAGAAAAGTGTTAATAGATAAAGTGCAAACGAGAGAGAGAGAGAGAGAGAGAGAGAGAGAGAGAGAGAGAGAGAGAGAGAGAGAGAGAGAGAGAGAGAGAGAGAGAGAGAGAGAGAGAGAGAGAGAGAGAGAGAGAGAGAGAGAGAGAGAGAGAGAGAGAGAGAGAGAGAGAGAGAGAGAGAGAGAGAGAGAGAGAGAGAGAGAGAGAGAGAGAGAGAGAGAGAGGAGAGAGAGAGAGAGAGAGAGAGAGAGAGAGAGAGAGAGAGAGAGAGAGAGAGGAGAGAGAGAGAGAGAGAGAGAGAGGAGAGAGAGAGAGAGAGAGAGAGAGAGAGAGAGGAGAGAGAGAGAGAGAGAGAGAGAGAGAGAGAGAGAGAGAGAGAGAGAGAGAGGAGAGAGAGAGAGAGGAGAGAGAGAGAGAGAGAGAGAGAGAGAGAGAGAGAGAGAGAGAGAGAGAGAGAGAGGAGAGAGAGAGAGAGAGAGAGAGAGAGAGAGAGAGAGAGAGAGAGAGAGGAGAGAGAAGATGAGGAGAGAGAGAGAGAGAGAGAGAGGAGAGGAGAGAGGAGAGGAGAGAGAGAGAGAGAGAGAGAGAGAGAGAGAGAGAGAGAGAGAGAGAGAGGTTTACCGATAGTATTGACAG
>CM060338.1:2914120-2939120 GCA_030674155.1 Stramonita haemastoma
CTTCTGTCTGTCTGTCTGTCTGTCTGTCTGTCTTCTCTCTCTCCTCTCTCTCTCTCCTCTCTCTCTCTCTCTCTGTCTCTCTCTCTCTCTGTCTCTCTCTCTCTCTGTCTCTCTCTCTCTCTCTCTCTCTCTCTCTCTCTCTCCTTCTCTCTCTCTCACTCTCTCTCTGTCCTCTTTTTTCCCTCTTTTTCTCATTCAGCCCCCCCTCCCCCCTTCTCCTCCTTTTCTTGTGTGTGATGTGATGTTTAGTAATTACATACAGCAAACTTCCGTGTTAATTTTTTTCCCTTTTGCCATTTTTTGGGTTTTGTCGGTGGTTCAAGCAAGTATTAATGAAGTTTTAACAGCAAAAAACAAGATTAAAGGACAACTTTCGTTTTATGTGAAACCTTGCATACCGGTATCGATGTTGTCGCAAATGTTGTTGTTGTCGTTTTTGTTGTTTGTGTTTTATTTTATTATTTTAATCTTATACCACTTCATGTCACAGCAGATTTATCTGCGTGAAATTCGGGCTGCTCTCCCCGGGGAGAGCGCGTCGCCACAAGTGCAGCGCCTACCCTTTTTTTTTCTCAGGGATGGTGTCAAAACACAACACCTGTGTGCATGCTGGCTTTTTTTTGTTTGTATTTTTAAAATAATTTTGTCATCTGCTCCTACCCGCACATGATGGCCTGCTCTTCCGAAAAGCGGAATGGGGTTTTAACGTGTGTGCAATATGTTCTACATATGTTCGCACACGGGGCCTCGGTTTATAGTCTCATCCGAATGACTTGTCGTTGTTGTTGTTGTTGTTGTGTCAACTTCTTCTTCATGAGGATTTCTTATTGCAAAACACCTATACTCTCCCCAGAAGTCCTTCGGATGAGACTATAACGAGGCCCTGTGTACGAACGCACGCAGAACATCTTGCGCACACGTTAAATCCTGTTCCGCTCTTCGCAAGAGTAGGCCATTGTGTGCCGGTGGGAACAGAGGACAAGTTTTACAAAACTACATTTACACGGCGACTAGGTATAAAAAGCACAAGAGTGCTTATTCCATTATCCTCGATATAAAAGAATAAATGTTAAAAAATAAATCAACCAATCAATCAATCAAAAACTTTCGTCAAACGCCGTGGGAGCGCTCACACCCACACCCTGTTTTGGTCTGCTTTTTTAGTGGGGCAAAACCAATTTTCAAATGTATTTTAAAACTGTCACTTTTTGTTGAACTTCGCATACATCATAATTATAAGCCAAAGTAAAATCAAATCGATGAAATATTTTCTAACAAGCTTTACGCATCTAATTTAAAAGAAATTCTTCCTGTTATAAAAATTAAAATCTTCTTTCAAGGCTGATTTTTATATTTCACATCAAATATGAAAAAGCTGCGTCTTTCAATAAACATCATCTGAATCTTCCAAGGTTACTTTTTCTATCACATCAAATACAAAAAAGTGTCTTGCCTTTTAGTAAACTCGGTCACTCTAAATCTCTCACTCACAGATTTACAGAGACCTATGAGGCTAACTCTAGCCTGAAGCAAATGACATCACATCATAGTTTACTTTAAGGGCATACGTCGGAATGCTTTTTCCGACAAGATGTGGTATGAAGAATGTGGTTTGATGTATTAAGTCTGATACCAAGCCTCTAAAACAAAAGTCTACAACTTTCTGTAAGCTACTACTGCTAATTAAGTTTTCAAAATGCACGGGTTGGCATCATTATTAAGCTGTTTTCTGAAGTAATGCGCCACATTATTGAAATAAATCTGATAGCGACATTTGTAGCATTTGCATATGCCCAGTTTCCATAGATCTAATGATGAAGTGATTTTGCATCACTCTGCACAGATTAAAAATCCATGCTTTCGGGTAGCTGGATTTAAAATGGATAAAGGAATGCTTGTGGTTTCTAAAGTCATTCGAGTTCCTCTGTATATTGTCAGCGAGTTTATTACATTTGAAGGTAAAGAACGGGGGAGAGAGTGAGACACTAAGAGAGAGAGAGAGAGAGAGAGAGAGAGAGAGAGAGAGAGAGAGAGAGAGAGAGAGAGAGAGAGAGAGAGAGAGAGAGGGAGAGACAGAGACAGACAAGCACAGACAGGCAGACAGACAGACAGACGGACACAGAGACAGACAGATACAGAGAGAAGTACAGAGAAAAGGTTTAATGCATCCAAGCTCTTGTTTGCATATTCTACCCAGTCATTCATGCATGAAACTCTGAACAAAGACCTTGGTCAAGTCGTTTTATTTATGGTCATTTTTGTAAAAAAAAATTCTTCAACATAATGACAATGTTTTTCTAGTGGAATGAATTGTTTTATTCAGTTACGGGAACAAACATTGAAAATGATAAAGCACTTTCATTCAAATTCTTTGATATTATCTCATAGAAAAATTCAGGCGGGTTACAAGCCATCCATAAAAACAGTAAACATGTAAACAGGTATCAGGGATATGTACCACAACACAAGTTTCGAGAATCAACACGCACCCATCACCATAATAATTACAAAAAGCACCCCCAATTCAGCAATACTTCAGTAAAATCACCAACATTCGTATGCACACCAATATGCCCACGGATCCACACACTCACACATGGCTTACACACACACAAAACCACACACACACACACACACACACACACACACACACACACACACACACACACCACACACACCACACCACACACACCAACCACACCACACCACACACACCCAAACCCCCACACAAACATTTAAACACATGCACGTGCATTTTTATGACATAAACCAGACTGTAATAACGTAATAACATGTGTGATAAGACAGTATTATCAATTAAATTAATAGTCTATTCTATTAAGTTATTGAACACGTTTAAAAAAATAATCCACACATACACGCATTTTCATTATATAAACTAAACTGTTATAGCATGTTTGATTTAACAATTATCAATGAAATTAAATACTTTTTCCAATATTATATAAATCAGACTGTTATAGCATGTTCATTTAACAATTATCAAAAAAAATAAATATTTTTTCCGTTAAAATATTGAACAGTCTAAAATGATGAAAGGTAGCCTTTGGAATCATAGCAGGTTATCCTGAAGTTTGTAATTTTGTTCTATTTCAGCTGCGAGCCGGCTACCCAACCCTAACTCCAGCCTTTTTTTTTTTGGCTGAAGGGGGAGTAGGCTTTTCCCAATGCTCTGACCAGCAGTGACAATGACCAACTGACTTTTGAATGCTTACACCATCTTTTGAAATAGTTCAGACCACATTGTTCAATCCAACATGCTTTTAAAACACAGAAGTGACAAAGCTAAACTCCAGCCGTGTTATCTTTACAGCCAGAAAGTACATCCACCCAAAGTAAATAATGCAACATATCAGCTTGTAAGTTGTGCAAACCTTGTATTTTTCTCAGTAAAATAAAAAGTCAGTTGGGTAGTCAAGTGCCAGTGGTGTGTGCTCACCACCTAACCTTTCTTCAGGCAAAACAATTTTGTACAAGGCTGCCATGACATACATGAAAAAAGGATGCAATACTGGTTACTGGAAACATTTTTGTTGATCTTCTAAAGCGAACAGAAACATTTTCTCCACTCATTAAAAAAGTACATACTACAGGCAAATGAGTTTCTAGCTCACTTTTCATGGAAGTAAAATCAAATGAAAAGCAGTTTCAATTGTAAATTTTAAAATAATGCACATAAAATTAATTTCGACCCTGAAGTAAGAAAATAGGGGGAGGAGACGACAAAAAGATAACTGTATAATGTAAACAAGTCTACCAGATACAATGCAAAAGCAATAAGAATTTCACACAAAAAGGATAAATTAAAAACATGGCTAAGCCACAACCTTCAGGTTGTTATAAGACATGATACAGGCAACAAGCTACACACATACACCATCCATCTGAAGGTGAACACTATGGGCAATGCTTGGAATGGTTACATGCAACTAAAGCAATTACATAACTGCCCAGATAAAGACAAAAAATCAAACTTTCAAAACAAATATCGAAAATATCAAATATAAAAACACCATTGATGAAAAAAACATGAAAACGGAAAAGCACCGCGTAACTCATTCAAGAAATGGCAATGTTACGCTTGGAAGAAAATCAGAATTTTACTAGCTCACATTTAGTGTTACTATCCTTGCTGTTTATGCAGGAAAAAAAAGAAAAGCAAGCTAATGGTGGAAGAGAAACCACACAACAAACTCGTGTCCCTTACAGCTGGGGAACAGAGAAAGGTCAATACAGGCAAATGCTGCAGGAACAAAACCATGAAGTTACTACAAAAACAATGTCGGGCTATGTTGGGATTTTTTAAAAGTAGAGCTGGTTGCACAGCAATTGACATTACCCACATTCTACCAGATGCCATAATTATAAAGGAAAAAAAGTCATGAACAATAAATTACTTCCCTTTGTGCACAGTACTTCAAATTGAATATCCCGAAAACCAGAATGAAAAGAACTAGCTTTTCGTAATCAAGTTCAAGAAAGCTATAGTAAATGTTTCTAAACAAAATGTCAAAATATGTGATGGAAAAGTTGATAACTGGAAAGAGCAAGTACTTTAAATACAAGACCGACTGTACACCAGCATTCCTTGCTGAAATACATTATTTGCATTAAAGTTCATGGTGCACAAAAACCCAAACATTTATACAGCCAAGTGTTTTGTACAACTGCACGTTTACATTCTACAACCAGCCACTAAAACAAACCCACACAAGCTCAATTGTTTTAGCTTCACACGACCCTGGTTTCAAGAAAGCACAAAATTTAGCAAGAAGGGCTGAACAAAAAACAACAAACAAACAAACCAAGCAAACATGTACAACACTGCATTATTAGTGATCTGCTAGAACACATTATTTCACAACATTGGGTACTCTGGAATTTTGAAATACACATTTGAAGGGAAGTTTCATACTTGCACAATATGTACAGAACAGAACCAGTAGAAAAGGTGGACGAATTCAGGAAAGCCCACAAGAAACCATGCAGCAATTAGCACTGATTGATGTCAAATCTGTCACTTTAACCTTGTCAATACATCCACTTTTTGTGGTACTTCCAACCTCTATTCCTTTTGTCATATTAAAATTTCTTTTTCGTGTTCATCTCTCTGTTTCTCCATTAAAAAAATTATTGGGCCTCCAAACTTTTTCTATTTATTTCCTTTATAGAGTTAATTAAAGAAAAAAAAGCAAAAAAAATCTGATTAATATATTTGTGCTGACAAATGGAAATCAAAGACTGCTGGGAGAGATGCAGATGGAGCAGTCTATCTATGGGCTGGGAGTGCTATGACCTGGGTAACGAGCATGTCCCTGAGCTACAGCAAAGCAAGAGACAAGGAAATCAGGGAACAGGAGACTTCAATAACAGACCTGAATCATAATCTACGTATAACATTAATTAAAGGTAAAACATTTATCATTCATTCTATAAAATAAAAGGTAAAGGCAAAAGTGTTTCCATAGCCTATGTGGTCGTTGGGCAGCAAGGTAACACACCCCAGCTTCTCTAAGGGCCAGCACCCATCTCCCCTCCTTTTTTGCTTCATCTTTTCTGTCCCTAAAGAGGGTCGGTACCCATTTACAGCTGAGTGACTTGAAGGCAAGATGGCAAACGGTTACTCTTCTGCTGGGTAACCATTCTCAATGCTGCTTTACCTTAGCTTGGGTAAGGTGAGTGTTCTGATAACTGAGCTGTACCATACCCTAGTAACAAAAGGGAAAGAAGTAACTCGAGGTTTAACATATATGCCGGACTTTTTCACTAATCAAAATACCTTAACTTCTTTCTCAATTTTACATTCCAATGCTTCTTACACCTCCAGCCTTTGAAAAAGCAATGGCGAGATTTTAAAGTCGGTGCTGGTTACTGAAGCAAAGCGAGCTGTTTCTGTAGACTACAGAGACAATACAAAATTTTAACCTCATGTTATTTGGATAACTGCTATTCTCCACCTACTTCCACCCTCCAAATATAAAACCACAAAAGGGTGCGCAACTTTTGGGTAGGCTGCACAATGTAGCATACACTGGTGATGATAAATGCCTGAGGTAGACCATTCCCTAGATACCCCCGTCACACAAATCCTATCAAACACACACACCGATACACGCACACGCACACACACACACACCTGAACAGACTATCTACCCTTGCTTTTTTTAACACCCCAATTCTGCAATGCATTATCACAGTTTTCCAACACCTTCCCCCAATGATTATTCATCAATGCATTCTAAAACCAGCGCCTCCTACTTCCGTTTAAATACACTTCTAAAGTGCCCACCCTTCAACTGATTATTCCATCATGTATTCTAAACCCAACACCTTACTATTCTGTTTTTAGGTACACTTTTTTCTCTAAAAGGTTCACCATCTCAACCCACCCCTGAAGCTGATCAGAAGTTTGCCTGTCCCCTATCCCCATCCTCAGTCTTTACACCTCTTTCCCCATCACTATACACCACAACATTGTAACACCCCTCCCCCTCCCTAGCATCCTTTTTCGAAAAAAAAACTCGCGCCCCGCCTTTTAATCCCGAAGAAATATTTTCTTTTAATGTTTAGCCACTGTGTCAGCATATACCATTATCCACCTGCCTTTTGTGTCCACATGTGGGGCCAGGGTTAGTGTTGGGATTAGTGTTACGAGTTAGTGTTAACAGTTAATATTGGGTAAGGGTTGTCTGTCAGCTGGTCTGTCAATGTTAGAATTCATGTGGACACAATAGCAGGTCGACAACTGGTATGTAGCTAAAGACAATGCTACGCGCACATTAAAACCTGGACCCCGTTTCAGACGAGTAGGCCATCGCGTGCTAGTTGGAACAATAACTACATGCACACAGGGACTAGATGGGGAAAAAAACAAACGAGTACTTCTTCGATTATCCTTGAAATAAAAGTTTAGATCGTTAACAAATAAACGGTATGTGGCTTGCAGTAGCAGGAAGCTTTAAATCGGAATCACCAGTTCTATCAAAGGCCAAGGCTACATATCGGACAAAGGTGTCCACAAATTTCCAGTTAAGCTGTCAAAATGTTTCAGGCTTTAGGCAATTTTTAATCCCTTGAAAAATAATGAGCCCTCCAAAAACCAGGTTACAAAGTCTACCAGCCAGCCCTCTTTTTGTGTCCCTACTGCCCTAAATGTATATCAGATCCCCTACTGAACACCCCTCTCCCTTCCTTGCCTCTCCTTCCTACCTCATGTTTCCTTCCCACAACTACCCCCGACACACACACGCACACGCGCGCGCGCGCGCGCCACACACACACACACACACACACACACACACACACACACACACACACACACACACACTTAAAACTAAACACTACTGTTAAATTGAAATTCTCTTTTAAAAAACAGCCTACAACTACCATACAATCTGATGTACATGATACCATAGGACTGGTATACCCCTGGCAAATCATTACACAGATTTGCTCCCAGTACTGGTAAACTTGTTGCCAATTCTACCCACAAAAAATTCCCCGATAGGTTAGTGGTGCTTAAAGTATAGATTTTACAACAGCAATAAATAATCCTGATTACCAGGATATTTTCCGAAAAAAATTTCTTTTAGGATTTTTGAGCAAGTCCGTCTACTTCAGCCAAAATCAAAGCCTATTTGATTATTTTCCAATTCCTTTTCTTGGGGCATTTGACACTTCACTTCCCAACGACCATTTAGATAATGGAACACAATTACCTATTTTCTAATGACTGAAAAAATATTTTAAAAACATAAAAAGCATTGCCATTTAGCACACGAGCCTTGAGCATAAGTATAAAAAGACATTGACAGAATAATTTTTATAGGCTTAAAAAAAGTTTACTAATTTGTCAAATTTGTTCAACCTTTTCTGGTGGTATTTTGAATACTTTCTCCTTGAAAAACACCTTAAGCACATTTCCAATAGGTAGTGATCGGCTACTCGTTTGCCACCTTGCCACACATTTAGCAGGGGGGGGGGGGGGGGGGTAAAGGTTTTTTAAAGAGTTATCTGAAAAGGTACTTGGAAACTCATTTTTCTGCAAAAGGCAGCATCTTTCTTTTACCACAAAATTCTCAGTGTGTACTGTATCTTTAAAAAAATGTATGTAGCCAAATATTTATGACATACTCTTACAAAGCCAATAATTAGATGGACACATCTTATTCCAATCTATTATACTTCTGTTCAAACTTGAGCTTAATTGATTTTAGGATTTTTGTATCATAGTATCAATATTCTCTAGAATATATACATATATTTTTTTAAAAACAAACTGCAACACGAAGCTTTTCGTTTTTTGTTTTGTTTTGTTTTTTACAAACTACATGCATTTAAAATCGTGAAAATCTAAATGTACTGTTCTAGTGATAAAGTTGTACAGATGATATTAGCTCATTTATCGAAATGAATTTTTTTGTACAATATGAAGTTCCATCATTACCCCAAAACATTCTACAAGACCGTTCCTATGGAACTATATAGAGAAATCATCTGTTCCAAATTTGTAACAATAATAATTAATTTTCTTTGGACATATGTTTTAAGGAGTTGAATCGAGAGAATATAGTTTATGAAATGCTCTTTTGCCGTTTCTGTTTATATATTTTAAATCAATCAGAAATCTTTAAAAAGATGGTCTTTGGATAGTATTGCTACAAAACAGAAGAAAAACAGTTGTTTTTTTTAATCTGTACTGTCTGCACAGCCCAATGAAAGCAGACATGTTAGAATATGCATAAGTTGGGAAGTGTTCTGCTATATTAGATATCTCAGCTTAAATACAAACTGTTTACAGCTACACAACTAACAGGCTATACAAAAATTGAAAAAAATTGATAAAATAAAAGAGCTCTATCACAGAGAATGTCACGTAGGTCTAGTTCTAAATATCCACACATTTTTTTTATGTGTATATGACATGCATGAGACGACCAAACCAAGTAATTGAACAGGAAATTTCAATGGCAACTGTCAGTAAGTTTGCAGAAAATGGTATCTAGTTTTCCAAAGCTTCGTTACACAAGTTTTCGCCAACTTATGATAAATAAAGAGTTGCACCCTATCAATAAATCACTGCATCCTATTTTAACTTGCACAACAGATAGGTTTTTTTTTTCACTACTTCGAGGCTCACCAGAACTACACAAACCAGAGTTGCCGTGAATAAAAAAAAAAGGAACAAAAAAAACCCACCAACGTTTACATCACATGAATCAACTAAGTCTTGTGTCTGAAAAAATCCGAGATTCAAAAATGTTTAACAGGCTTTTTCATTCACATATATTGCTGAACTTATTCTGTATGCCCTTAGCCTCATAAACCAATGATAAATTCAAAGTCGAAACCAAATACTTTTGAAAATAAAGGCACGTTTCTGATGGAATGTTGCAATAAAAACCACTGAATTTTTTACACCAGCCTATAGACTTTAAAAAAACAAACTGGGATGAGATGATTCCAACAACAAACCCCCTTTTATACAGAGGTAGAGTTCAGGAAAGAAGTACACTGATGTAGAGTACGATGACTGCAGTTCAATGTCAATATGAAGGTGGAACGACACCATCATCAGACAATTTAGTTTGAAAAGAAACCTACATGGCTGTAAAAATATATTCCTAAGCCACTGTAAAAAAAAACAAAAAAACATTCAACTATGACATCACACCTTTTTTCCAAAATGCAGTTTATAATAAGTCTTTAACATGACTGTGTGCGTGTGTGTGTGTGTGTGTGTGTGTGTGTGTGTGTGTGTGTGTGTGTGCGCGCGCGCGTACATGTTGTGCGTGGTGCGTAAGTGTGCGTGGGATTTTTTTGTGAAAGTTATCTCAGAATGTTTGAAGAAGTATAAAATGCAGCTATCTTGTGCCTTTTTCCGATGATTCATATCAATATGCCTGTCAGCATTATCATTGTCCTTCATGGGATGATGAAAGTGTTTTTGACTTGACTGGACTTGACTGGACTTGACTGGACTTGATTGGACTTGACTGGACTTGACTGGACTCCAACCTCCACAGTAGTTCAGAACTGGTCTTCAGCCTTCAAAACCCCTGAAAGCAGTTAACAGATAAATAGGAAAATGAGGCAGGGGTCTGGAGGGAGAGGGAGACAGGGAGAGAGGGGGGAAAGCGGGGGGGGGGGGCAAGTTTGAGAGAGAGAGACAGACAGACAGAGAGACAGACAGACAGAGACAGAAAGAGGGGGGGAGAGAAGGAGAGAGAGGGGGGAGAGAGGGGGAAAGTGAGTGGGGGGAGGGAGTGAGAGAGGAAGAGACACAGAGAGAGAGAGGGAGGGAGAGAGGGGGGAGGGAGGGAGAGAGGGGGGAGGGAGGGGGGAGGGAGGGAGGAAAGGAAAGAGAGAGAGAGAGAGAGAGGGAGAGAGAGAGAGAGAGAGAGAGAGAGAGAGAGAGAGAGAGGGGGGGGGAGGGAGACAGACAGACAGACAGACAGACAGAGACAGAGACAGACAGACAGACAGAGACAGACAGAGACAGACAGAGACAGAGAGAGGGACAGACAGACAGACAGACGGACAGACTGGACAGACACACCGAGACAGACGTAGTGAAAGAATATCGAGAGACTACACAGAGTGTGACTAAGAGAGAGAGAGAGAGAGAGAGAGAGAGAGAGAGAGAGAGAGAGAGAGAGAGAGAGAGAGAGAGAGAGAGAGAGAGAGAGAGAGAGAGAGAGAGAGAGAGAGAGAGAGAGAGAGGCTGAGCTAGGGAGAGAGTGCAAAATTCTTAACGAATTAAGACTGATCTAAAAATAAAAATAATAAAAGATGGATTTTCACTTAACAACGGAAAATATTTATGTAATCAATATAATAGGGAACCCAATAACGTTATCACCAAAATTACTCATTTGAATATAACATTTTAAGCAACGATAATTTATATCTGCTTTCTCATAATGAAACCAAAAAAAACCCCTTTTTTTTAGTTGTAGTATAAGTCATTTGATTCCAATGCCTCTAAAGATAAAAATTGATAATCATTATCTTAACACACTGTCACAACTCTTGTTTTAAAACAAGTTGCCCCAACTGACTTTGAAACAAATCTCTCCTTTCAACACATCAGTCACATCCAGAATTATCCCCACACTCAACATATTTCTCTACCAACAACTTGATGTGTTTCAACAGAACAGACTACTTATTTTCAGATTGCCTAAATGATTTTTATTTTAAAAGTTTAGTATGACAACAGCCATTTTCTCACCTGTTTTATGTCAGAAGCAGCCCCACCCCCCACCCCCACCCATGCAGGCAGTTGCAGCATCAGGGGTAGCAACAAACTGCCGACAGATTCTTCCACGCAGCACTGAGGTCTGTTCCAAAGGAAGTTTGATTGCCCTGTGCTCATTGCCTCGTATAAAAGCAAAGGGATAGATCTAAGGGAAAAATACGGAAATTTCCAAAGTGTTCTGTATGATTCCGAGTCGCATGTCCTAATATCAGTTGCAGCAAGTATTTGCCAGTCACCAGTAGGTCAGTTACTATAAATGAAATTGTATAAACTTATCATCATCCATCATTTTCTTTATCCTTTCACTTTTTCCCCTCATCCCCTTTTCTGTGCATTCTTAACGTGAATGTACCATTGTCTAAATCACCTTGTAGTGAACGGACATTAAACCAATGAGAAGAAGAAGAAGAAGGAAATGCAGGTCCTGGGAAGATCTCCACTGGCGCTCGGTTCTTTTCTCTGGATGAACACGGAACAGTGCCTGGCGACAGTCGACTTCGGTGGCACACTCCTGGTTCACAAGGTACCTGGTGAAACAGATCTACATCACAACGTAAATGATAGGGAAATAAGCAACAAAATAAGAACAAACAATAGGTAAAAAATAAGTGATTAAAATAAACAGAAATAAAGACTAGACCAGGAAAGAGCTCATTAAGAGGAGAAGTTTATGAGGAAGAAAAGAGGAAGAAAAGAACAAAATAATGAGAAGACAGTAAAACAGAGTAAAAAAAATAAAGAGCAAGTCTGCAGTAACACACCTCTGAATTTCAAGTATTAGAAAAAATCTACATCTGACTCACAAAGGCAAAAGCAGATTGGACTGAAAAAATATTCCTTCAGAAAATAAACCCAGACTATCTATCCTTCAGTCTGGCGACCGTGGGGGCACCCCTGAAGACTTTTACAACCAGTTCCCTCCATTCCTCTCTTTTTTTATAAATACTTTGACAAGTTGTTGGTGTAGAACTATGTTGAGTGTGGAGATAATTTTAGTGACTGTTAAGGCAGAACAGAGAGAGGCAGAAACCCAGACATATGGACACGAAATTACAAAATGCCTTACCCTTGTTTCAGAAAGTGCAGGTCCTGATGGCTGTTATCACTTGTCAGGTCACAGGCACTTGATAAGGCAGGTCCTGATGGCTGTCATCACTTGTCAGGTCACAGGCACTTGATAAGGCAGGTCCTGATGGCTGCTCTCACACTTGCCAGGTCACAGGCACTTGATAAGGCAGGTTCTGATGGCTTCTCTCACTTGTCAGGTCACAGGCACTTGATAAGGCAGGTCCTGATGGCTGCTCTCACTTGTCAGGTCACAGGCACTTGATAAGGCAGGTCCTGATGGCTTCTCTCACACTTGTCAGATCACAGGCACTTGATAAGGCAGGTCCTGATGGCTTCTCTCACACTTGTCAGGTCACAGGCACTTGATAAGGCAGGTCCTGATGGCTTCTCTCACACTTGTCAGGTCACAGGCACTTGATAAGGCAGGTCCTGATGGCTTCTCTCACACTTGTCAGGTCACAGGCACTTGATAAGGCAGGTCCTGATGGCTTCTCTCACACTTGTCAGGTCACAGGCACTTGATAAGGCAGGTCCTGATGGCTTCTCTCACACTTGCCAGGTCACAGGCACTTGATAAGGCAGGTCCTGATGGCTGCTCTCACTTGTCAGGTCACAGGCACTTGGTAAGGCAGGTCCTGATGGCTGCTCTCACACTTGTCAGGTCACAGGCACGTATGATCCACATGACTAACCACCCGGTTAGGACCATGTATCAAAGGATAAGGAGGAGGAGGGATCTATCCCAAGGAAATTATCTAAGAATTCAGTGACAAAGAGTTACAGCCCCTAATGACCACTGTAAATGATCTCGGAATGGCCAAACAGCCCCTCGATACTACCAAAACAAAGAACAGAGCAACAGGAGTCACAACGCCTCACGATCACTGTACATGGTTTAGGAAAGGAGTACAAGAGTCCCAGCCCCTCAAAACCACTGTAATGATGTACACATAGAGTGCCAAGAGTCACCGGCCCGCATGACTGATGGAGTGACGCGTTCCGCCCCTCATGACCACTGAATCAAAACCTGTGTAGATGGAGACACCAAGAACACTGGTACCAGGATTGCTCTCCTCTCAACTCCACCTTTCCCCTTTTTGGTTCTAGTTTTATTCTGTTTTGGTTTTGCTTATTTTATTGTTTTGTGGTTTAGTTTTATCTAAGCTTTGGTTTTATTTTGCTTGCTTCATTTTAGTTTTATTTTATTTCTTCATCTATTCTCTTCTAACTTTTTGGGGGGAGGTGGAGTTGTTTGCTTTTTATTTATTTTTTATTTCTATTTTTCCAGTTAAAAATTTTCTCCATTTTATTTTTATATTTATTTTATTGTTTTTAAGTTTTAGTGAGGAGCATTGATGCAACCAGAAGCTTGGTGTCCAGTGATCATTTAAAGACAACTGACAAGACAACCATGCAGAACCAATACTCACCCTCTCCGAAAACCACGAAGCACAACACATCTCCGAAAACCATGAAGCACAACATCTCCGAAAACCATGAAGCACAACATCTCCGAAAACCATGAAGCAAACACATCTCCGAAAACCATGAAGCACAACACATCTCCGAAAACAAAACACCCCCGAAAACTATGGAACTCAACATATTGCCAAATACTACTTATGTCCAAAAATTATGAACACATCTCCAAAAACTATGGAATACAACATAGATCTATACCCCAAAACTATCAAGCAAAGCGATCTCTGAAAACAAGATATCTCTGAAAACATATCTCAGAAACCTATGGAGCACAACGTATCTATGAAAGCTATCAGCATTTCTCCAAAAATTCTATAGTACAATATACCCTCCCCCCCCCCCCCCCCCGAAAGCTATGAAGCACAACACACCTCCGAAAGCTATGGAGCACATAATATCTCCGAAACCTGTGAGCACAGCTGATCTCCGAAAGCTATGGAGCACAGCACAGCATATCTCCGAAACCTGTGAGGGCAGCGCAGCATATCTGCGAAAGCTATGGAACACAGCTTATCTCCGAAAACTATGAGCACAGCATATCTCCATCCTGAAGCTTAAGATTTCATTGTCTGATATCCTAGATCCAAAGATTTTCTTTATACCCCATTCTTCATCACTTTGATAACAAGGGTTTAACAAGGTAAAGTTATCATGTTTCACGCTGTACAAAACTGATGGGAAGTATCTGGCAAACAAAAACAGATGTTACGTAGAGATGACATTGTGAAGTAACAGGGAAGTGTGTACATGCGCACATTATATTTGTGGAATTCATAGATAGATGTATATGTCTCATACAGAGAGAGAGAGAGAGAGAGAGAGAGAGAGAGAGAGAGAGAGAGAGAGAGAGAGAGAGAAGAGAGAGAGAGAGAGAGAGAGAGAGAGAGAGAGAGAGAGAATGAGTGAGACAGATAGTGAGAGACAGAGAGACATAACGAGAAAGGAAGAGAGATAGAAAAATAGAGAGGAGGGAGAATAAGTGAGGAGACAGAGACAGAGACAGATATACAGACAGACAGAGAGAGACAGAGACAGACAGACACAAACAAGACAGACAAGACAGACAGTTTCTAATTCATTCATTTTATTCTTTTATATCGAGGATAATGGAATAAGCACTGGTGTGCCTTTTTTTTAAACTCCAGTCTGTGTATGCAGTTTTTGTAAATATCTGTTCTCACCGGCACACTAAAGGCCTACTCTTACGAAAAGCGGAACATGATTTAACGTGTGCACAATATGTTTTGCGTGCGTTTGCACACGGGGCCTCGGTTTGTAGTCTCATCCGAAGGAGGGAGAGAGAGACAAGGCAAGGCAAGTTCTTTTATTTCGAGGATGATGAATAAGTCCCCGCCCTAATCAGAGAGAGAGAGAGTGAGAGTGAGAGAGAGGAGAGTGAGAGAGAGAGAGAGAGAGAGAGAGAGAGAGAGAGAGAGAGAGAGAGAGAGAGAGAGAGAGAGAGAGAGAGAGACAGACAGACAGACACAGACAGACAGACACAGACATACAGACAGACACAGACAGACAGAGGGATCTCGAAATGAAGTCACTTTTTAAAAATTGGTAACCTTTTTTCAAAAAAAGATAAACTCCTGTATCTACTAGATCATCTTAAAGATTGACGTTTAAAACAACAACTACCATAGCAGCATAATAAAAGCAAAGAAAAAAAGTAAACAAGAAAAACACACAAATGGGTCCAAACGTAAAAGACAGTGAAAGTGGAGAAAATATAAAAGGAAAAAGAGAATCTTGATGGTTTGGCAGCTGATTAAAAAAAAAAATTAAATCCTCAGTTCCAAATTTGGTCTTGAACTATCCAGGTTCGTTTCAAACAAGAAATCATGTTCCAACCATATAATTATATTTGATATGAAAAATTAAAATGTGAACTTTGTTAACGGTTCTTGCCCTCAAACGATTCCATTCTGAATGAGATCAACGTCAAAATGGCGGCTTATGCTTAAGAAAAAGACGATGACTTCGAAGCTTAAACTTGTACAGCGATGCGGAATAATTTCGTGGTTTTGACATGGCACTGGCAAATAGTTAAGTTCAGTGTAGCAAGATTCTGATAGTAGGAACCTGGTTAAGCCACGCAGGAATGGGGAGCACTCGGAAAGTTTGCCCGACTACGTTTTTTATCCCCGTATTTTTTTAAAACGATTTTTCATAATTCTCTTCCTTGTCCATTTAAAAATAAATTTTCAAATGTGTAAAAGTACATGTGTATAACTAGTCCGAGGGCATAAAAAGAATGGCATCACTTACCTGTGGCCTCACAACAGATCTACAAGGAGCAGCAACAGTCAACGCGTCTCGTCCAGTTAAGCAGCAAACTGGAGTCATCTCAACAGTGAAGTGCACAGGCCTATAAGTTTAGCGCCCTCTGTGGGTGAACACAACTCACTTTGCCCCGTGCATCACGGACCACGGCCCTGCTGATGGCAAAATCAGTACTGTACTTTTACCAGCCACCATGGCGCAGTGGTTAGCGCCTTGGATTTCGGACTGGAAGGTCCTAGGTTCGAATCCCATACAAGTCTTAGGGGTTTTTCGGACTCCGGTTTTTTTTTTCTTTCATTTTTCGGATTCCGACTCCGGAGTTTTAGGACTCTACCCACAGTGAGTGTGCTGTGGGCTCATTGGGAAGACTGGGACACCACAGTCGAGCTTCATCCACTTTACGGATGTGAGTTTGAGAGTGTTGCTCAAATTGCCTGACCAACACCGCAGGTGTCTGAATCTCTTGGGCCCGGTTGACGCCAGAATATATCATGATAGTAAGCGTAAAATACAACCCTGTCATGTTGTCTCAAAGCATATCCACTTCCAGAGCAGTATCATTATATCATCCTTATTATCATTGATCATCATGCAAAAAAATAATAAATGCCTCTGATTCAGTGGCACCCGTTGCTCTGGTCTCATGGTGACCTCAGATTCGGTTTCCCCATACACTTCTGTGCCTGTGGTGAGTTTGCGTCAAAGCCTTTGGGGTTGGAGGTTCGCAAGGGATGTTCGTTGGAGGGACGTTGTGACAGGTGCCACCTCAGGTGGGTCTCACTCAGTCTGGCTCCGCGACTGCGCTAATACTGTCGTTAGTAGGGGGCTTAGTATGTTAGCTCAGAACAGACACAACGGAACACCACCAAAGTGACCCAGCAGCAGTGCAGGGCCCCTCTGGATGGAGGCCCCATGGCAGCCTAATATTGATGGGCTCCCTGTGGACTTCTGACCCCGAGGATGAGACAAAACGAATGTGGGTATGGCTGTGGGGAAGATTGAAATGAGCGGCAATGGAAACAGCAAGATGGGGACATCACAGAAGATGAAGCAGCAAAAAGAAATTGCACTTTTAGTTAGAAGTTATTCCTCTTGCACGGTGATACTGCGGACCAAAACGATAATTTCTAGTAAAGGCCTAACGCGATCACAACACCATAATTATGTTAGACACAGTGATTGATAATTCATTTCAATAATTGCAATTTTGACACCATCAGCACACCATAGCCCTACCTTGAACCAATGCGCCACTTGGAGAGACAGTACATGTAGATGACAAAAGACATGTATGTATGTATGTATGTATGTATGTATGTATGTATGTATGTATGTATGTATGTATGTATGTATGTATGTATGTATGTATGTATGTATGTATGTATGTATGTATGTATGTATGTATGTATGTATGTATGTATGGGGTGTGTGTATGTATGTATGTGTGTATGTATGTATGTGTATGTCTGTATGTCTGTATGTCTGTATGTCTGTATGTCTGTATGTTGTATGTATGTATGTATGTATGTGTGTGTGTATGTATGTATGTATGTTGTATGTATGTATGTATGTATGTATGTATGTATGTATTGATGTATGTATGTATGTATGTATGTATGTATGTATGTATGTATGTATGTATGTATGTATGTATGTATGTATGTATGTATGTATGTATGTATGTATGTATGTATGTATGTATGTATGTATGTATGTATGTATGCACATATCAAGGAGGGTGACAGGGTGGTTGAGTAAACAACAAATAAACCGGTAGGTTCTAGGTTCGATTCCCAGCCTCACCCTTTCCTCCCAGTTTCACGAAAAAATCAAACTCCATGTCAAAGTCCTCCTTCAGATGAGACTATAAACCGAGGCCCCGTGTGAAAACGCTCGCAGAACATCTTACACACACGTTAAAAACCTGATCCGCCTTTCGGAAGAGTAAGCCATTGTGTGCTAGTGGGCACAGATGACCAAAATGAAAAAAAAAATACCGACCAAAAAAACAACCGCATGCACACAAGAGTCGTGTTTAGACACCATCCCCGAAGTCGGAATGCGGCTAACTTAAGTGGTGAGTAAAACACGGTCGCATACACAAATCTCAGCATTATTTAACCTAAAAAAAAAATCTAGCAGAGGAACGAAAAAAAAAAAAAAGCACATAGTTATGTATTGGGAGCCAGTGCATTATTCAACCCTCAGTGACGACATCAGGACAATGGTCTGACTGACTTACTCCACACTTCAAGAGAGGGGGTGGGTCCACAGCACAAAGCAGTGATTGATTGATTGGCCCGTTACGTGAAGAGGCCAAACAATAACAGGTCTCATTACCGACACAAGCACAGGCAAGAGGTGTGTGTGTGTGTGTGTGTGTGTGTGTGTGTGGTGTGTGTGTTGTGTGTGTGTGTGTGTGTGTGTGTGTGTGTGTGTGGTGGGTGGTGGGTGGTGGTGGTGTGGTGTGGTGTGTGTGTGTGTGTGTGTGTGTGTGTGTGTGCGCGTGTGTGTGTGCGTGTGGGGGGGGTGTGGTGTGGTGGTGGTGGGTGGTGGGCTGCGTCGTGCGGTGGTGTGTGTGTGTGTGTGTGTGTGTGTGTGTGTGTGTGTGTGTGTGTGTGTGATAACAATGGCAGCAGCACTCTCTTCCTGTATGGCCGCTTTTATTACTTTCTTCTGTTCCGGTTCTTTCTTCCCTTCTCTCTCTCTTCCTTCCTTCCTTTTTCCTTTCTTTTTTTTCCTCTTCTTTCTTCTTTTTTTTTCTTCTTTCTATTTCTTCCTCTTTTTTCTTCCATGATTTTTTTTTCCTTTTCTGTCTTTTTCTCTTTTCTTCTCTCTTTCTGAGACATTAATGACATTATGATGATTATGTGTGTGCCTTCACACAGAGGATCTGAGACCAGAGCTTTTTGTTTCAATAATTATAAACCTTGTGTTCAAAATTCAGTTTCGAAGATTATTTAGAAGTGTGTGTGTGGTGTGTGTGTGTGTGTGTGTGTGTGTGTGTGTGTGTGTGTGTGTGTGTGTGTGTGTGTGTGTGTGTGTGTGTGTGTGTGTGTGTGTGTGTGTGTGTGTGTGTGTGTGTCTTTGATTTTACGTCTGTACACTTAAAGTGATATTAGACGTGTGTGTGTGTGTGTGTGTGTGTGTGTGTGTGTGTGTGTGTGTGTGTGTGTGTGTGTGTGTGTGTGTGTGTGTGTGTGTGTGTGTGTGTGTGTGTGTGTGTGTGTTGTGCGTGCGTGCGTGCGTTGCGTGCGTGTCTGTCTGTCTATCTGTCTGTCTGTCTGTGTCTGTGTGTCTGTATGTATGGGGGGTGGGACAGAGTTATATTCAGAGACAATAGTCTGGAACTGTGAAGAAAAGAGGGGTGTTAGTGCAAGAGCCTTAAGGGCCTTCTTTCTGTGGCCGGACCATGGCTGTCGTGGTGGTGGTGGTGGTGATGGTGTTGGTGTTGGTATGGTGTTGGTAGTGGTGGTGACGATGGTGATGGTGGTGTATGGTGGTGTATGGGGTGGTGGTGGTGTTGGGTCGGTGGTGGTGGTTGGTGGGTGGGTTGGTTAGCTGTGGTGGCGTGTAGTACTGTTGTCTTGACGCGCTGTGTTTGACATGGACACTGCAGGCTTGCCTACCAATGAGGGGCTTCAGGCTTCGTGTCTAGCTGGGTCTGTGTCTGTGTCTTTTGTGCCTTTTTCTCCCTGCTTGTGGCTGTGATTCTGTCTGTCTGCCTGTCTGTCTGTCAGTCTGTCTGTCTGTCTGGTCTGTCTGTTGTGGTTTGTCTGTGTGTCTGTGTATCTGTGTTTGCTGCCTGCGCCTGCCTGTTTATCTGTCTGTCTGCCTGCCTGCCTTTCTGTCTGTGTCTTGTCTGACCGTGTCTGTGTTTGTCTACCTGCCTGCCTGTCTGTCTTTTTGTCTTTTTGTCTGTCTGTTTGTCTGTCTGTCTATCAGTGTATCACTTTTTTAGATCATCTTTTCCATTTCTTTCTAACCTACCTCCCACTCTGTGTCTGTCTGTCTGTGTCACTCTGAATATCTTGCAGGTGGTTTTTCTTTTCTTTTTTAAGTGTGGTATTCAAGAATATTGATTAATAATTTTTGTTGACAAGATATACTGGATAACCCTCCCCCCGCCCTCCCCCCTTTTCTCAATAATCTTTCAAAATGAGTTTTGAACACAGGATTTAGATTGAAACCAAAACAGTAGCTTAATTTTTTTGATCGAAATTATCCCTCTACTCCCCCCAAAAAAAACAAACAAAACAAAAACCACAAAACAACAACAAAAACCCAAAACAACCAAACCCTTTTATGTTTATCTGTCCTGTTAGTCTCTCTCAAAATTGTGTTTATGTGTCTGTTACCCTTGAACCAAGCATCTGTCCCATTTGTATGTCCCCTCTGTGAATGTAATATTATCCAGTGTTGCGTCCTGTCCCAGATTTTAAAAAAAGGCACAACAGTATAGATTATCCTTCAGCCCTAAAATAATATGTAGATGGGTTGTATATAAGCTTGAAAGAACAAGGTAGCGCGTAATATTCCAATAAAACCAGCACAAAGGTATGAATATCGGCCTCTTGGCGCATGGTCTCTACTACATTCATACATACATACATATATAGGGTGCGCTAAATAATCACGTGTAGGCCTAACACACGGGACCTCGGTTTATCGTCTCATCTGAAATACTAGCACTCAGACACACTCACGGTCTAGTGGATTGGGGAACAGTTTCTGGCTCAAACGGGGATGGAACCACCACACACTTGCGAACTCGACGCTTTCTAGGCAGGTGCGTTACCTAGACATCCCTGTAAGTGTAGTGAGTCATAATCGGGAATTCCAAGTCGCCTTTCCATGTCCGATGAATTAGAGACAACAAAAACCCTAACAGACAGAACAAGAGAAGCTAGGACAGACAGATGATACTAAAATAACAAAAAAAACATACACAGAGAGAACTAGGAAAAGAAATAGAAACAACCAAATGATGATTATGATAAAACAAAAGACGGTAATAAGTAAGAAGCAAACAAGACATAATCAGTTAAGCAACTGAAAACATCATCCCACCACCATCTGTCAATAAGTCATATAGAAAAAAACCCAAAACATTTCGATTAAAAAGAGAAAGAAATTCAACCAAAAACCTCATTTTAGGGACAAAAAGTACTATCAATGGCAAATGCCATAAAACGTAGACTATGTCCCAGATTTATAAAAAAAAAAAAAAAGAAAAAAAAAGCATAACTATAAAGATTTTCCTTCAGCCCTAAAATAATCTGTAGAGAATTGTCTAAGCTTGAAAGAACATTTACCTTGAATGGATGTCACACTCACTCACTCACTCAGTCCCATGTCCCAAAGGACGTAGGGGGGACATGAGAGAAGACGCAACAGAGATCTTTTTCCATGCTTCACGATCCTGTGTGGCTAGTAGGAGGTGTTGCAGGGGTTGGGCGGTCCAGTCTTTGATGTTGTCAACCCATGATTTCTTTTGGCGGCCTCTTCTTCTCTTGCCCTCGACTGTTCCTTGCAGGATGGTTTTTGCTAGGGTGTTGTGTCTTGTGGTGTGACCAAACCACATCAGCTTTCTCCTCTTTATGGTGGAGAGCAAAGGCTCTTGGGGGCCCACACGCTTTTTGATTTCTTCTATCACATAGTTATTGGTCTTGTGTTCTTTGTATGATATTTTGAGGAGTCTTCTGTGGCACTTGTTCTCGAATGCTTGGATTCTCCTCTCTAACTCTGCTGTCAGAGTCCATGATTCACAGCCATATAGGAGGATAGATATCACGAGGGATTTGTAAAGGTGGTATTTGGTGCAGAAGCTGATGTTGTTGCTTCTGATGATCTTCTCGAGTCTGACTAGAGCAGATGTTGCTGTTGCAATGCGAGCTTTCACTTCATTGTTTGATGTGCCATCTTTTGTTAGGATGGAGCCTAAGTATTTGAATTGGCTCACCTCTTCTAGTGTTTCTCCATTCATCTTTGTTTCCGTGATGTCATTACTCGCGCTGTTGACCATGATCTTTGATTTCTCTGTACTGACCTCCATGCCGTATGCGCTCGCTCGATCTGTTAAATTGTCTGTGAGGATTTGCAGTTCTTGTTTGCTGCTGCCCATGAGGTCAATGTCATCTGCAAATCTGAGGTTGCAAAGGGGTCTTCCACCAATGGAGATGGAAGTGTGGTGGTTTTGCAGTGTCTCTGTCATGATGTTTTCGAGGAAGAGGTTGAAGAGTACAGGTGAGAGAAGGCAGCCCTGGCGAACCCCAACCGTGGTCTTGAAGAACTGGATGTCAAGGAATTGTTTAAGTTTAACCAACTGCTATACTCTTTGGGACAAGTATATGTATAGGTGAGATAGGTCTGTGTGGTAGCCTAGAACCAGCTGAGATTTTCATCGATTGTCACTCCTAGGACTTTGTGGTGAAGGTTTTTTTGTCGATTGCTTTTTTTTTTTTTTTGATAGCGATAGGAAACAGTTTATGAAAAAATGTCGACGCTTTTGTCTGGCGGTGATAATCATGCATTCGGTAGTATATCATAATATTATGTATATAAAAATATGTTATCTTCCTTAGTTGTTTTGATCTCTGAAAGGGGAAGAGGGAGATATGTGGATAGGTGGAAGGAGGGGATAAGGAGGAGGAGGATAGGAGGGGATAGGGAAGGAGGGGCTTTCTCTCAACAAGACCAAAGAGGAAAATAATGGTATATGCATAAATTGTATAAAAAATATTTTTAAAAGTGTATAAATCACACGACAAATCTTGAAATAGATGATCTAAGAGGAATAACCAAGATCAAGAGACACGTAGACGTATTCTGTAATTATTTCCCATGTCAAAATCTGCCAGGGGCGTCTATTCGGGGAATTCCCGTTTCCTAGTTTAGAACCACAAACACACGCTTGAAGGGTGGACGACCGTGTTGTCCTTCTTCTCTGAACAAAATGGATCTGTTTTCTCAGACAGATTCTTTGTGGTGGTAAGTAGATCTCTGATGTACTATACTATCAAATTATACAATGCAATTATATTACTTTTAATGTAAACAAGTCCAGTGTCTTGTAAATTTCCAGGAGTAAGCTCCAACGACGCATTTTAGTTGTCGCCATTTTGGTTGAAGTTGTGTCGCAATGTAAATAATCTGAATCTACATGTCAGCGATCAAAACAAACTAAGGAAGATAAAAACTGGTAAACTACCAAATGCTTTTTGCAAATATTCGCAGACTTGTAATCGATTTGGAGTTAGAGAATTGCATTGTTCACCCAAAGTTTGTTTTTATGCATCAATGACTTGGTTGACAATTTAAAAAATGGCTGGAACAGTTCTAGACAAAGCAAGCAATCGATGTTACGCAAGTCACGATCATGGGTTACGTGCAGTAAAAAACGAGCTCGACAGCAAACACAGATCAATGTCGATTTCCTGGAGCAGCATAACAATACAATCAGATTTTGTTGGATTTGAAATGATTTGATTTAAAACAGACTAATTTACTTATTTAGGCATCGTTTCCTTCATTCTTAAACCAGAAATTGCTGTTACAGTGTCAGGTATATTTGTTTCGTTCACTCTCAAGTTCTCCCTAGCCTCTTAAGCCTAATTTGATCACAACATGAAAACTAAACGGTTCATCAATGCTTTTCATGTGACAGATCGTGTTCTCTATGTAATGTGTATCCACACCACTGCATGGCAATAATGAAAACACTCTGACAGTTCCAACATGAATTTCATGTTAGTTATTATTGCCTTATCAGACCACAACAGGTGTTCAAGTAAACAGAAACAGTGCTGCCTGTTTTCAGAATGAGCTATGCAATATATCAACATGATGAATAATAGTTTTAAAAAGGGAAAAGGACAACAACAAGATTTATTTGATTAATTTTGCAAATCACACAGTTTGGTTTTCAACAGACAGCATTTAGGCTACCAGTTTACAGTGCAAGACTATATATATATATATATATATATATATATATATATATATATATATATATATATATATATATATATATCAGTCAGTCAGTAGGCACCCACCAGTCTCAGAAGACTATGGAGTTGCACTCTGATATATGCTATATAATATAATATATATATATATATATAATATATATATATATATATATATATATATATATATATATGAGACAGTGCCAAAGGCCAAAAGGCCCTCAAAGTGGACCCTAGAGTGTTTGATAAGAAAAATAAACTACTTTGTAGTACTCAGAAGATTTTTTTTTCTTATAAAAAGATAGATACCACAAAATCAGGAAGGGTTTGGTGGATTTGATAAAATTGATGTTTGTAAAAAGAAAATGGTCAAAATTGACCAATCCAAAGTGGGACATTTACTGATAGGCCAGGAACATTGTGTCTCTACAACCATTCTAAGTTTCAAACAAAAATTTAAACATATGGAACAATTAAAACATACCTGGCTTTGCCAACATTTCCATCCCTAAATAGTAAATCGCGTGTGCATGCTTTTTGGTGAACTTTGTGTGACATCAGAAAGTTGAACTGATCAGTTATGACTCGTCATGTCTAAGAGACCTGTCACCTCATTTGCTTCTTGTTGCTTTTTGCTTTGTTGGAAATGAGGCAACATCTTAAATTTATTAAATCAAGATATGTCAGTGAGACAATAAACCTATTTAGGAAGATGTTCAGTTTACACATTTTTTAAAAACAGAAGAAATCTTCTGTGTTCTGAATTCATGTCCAATCATCAGCATCAGCCATCTTGCTAAAAAATTGTATGTGCTGCTTGTCTCTGCCATTTGTAGTCTGTTTACAACCACCAGGCCACATGTTCTTCCAAAGAAGCAAAACCAGGAGCATATGATGTGAGACAAGTGAAATATTG
>CM060338.1:2944120-2966620 GCA_030674155.1 Stramonita haemastoma
GCATAAGCCCACCATCTAGCAAACGCCCACCCCCCACTTTGGGCCAAAAGTTGTGCACAGGGGTAACTACCTAGCAAACGCCCACCCTGCTTTTTTCAAAGAGACTATGCTCACTTTCACTAGGATTTGTGCAGACTGTTCTAAAAGTCATCTTTTTCCCCTTCTTTACCTTTTTGTGTTTCTTTCCTTTTTTCTTATTCTTTGTCCCCTCTCCTCACTCCCGCGACAGTCTTACACTGTATCTTTCAAATTGGAAGCCCTCCAGTATCTGGATAACAAAGCAGATGGGAATGTTTGGAGTGTGCCCTGAATTTTCTGTGGATAGGAAGAGGATCAGGGAATGGAGTGAAAACAGAGATAGACTTGAACAGCAGTACGGAAAAGACAAACAGAAACGGAAACTGTCAAAAGGACCAGCAGTTAGATCTGAACATGTCGACCAAAGTGTGCTGCATTATCTGGAAGATGAAAGATCTGAAGGCAGGGTATTGCGAAACAAGGACCTACAATGGAAAGCTATGGAACTCGTTGGCCTTCTTTGCCTCAAAATCCCTTTTTTTCTATTTTCCTTCACTTCTACTCACATGAAATACCTTACATGCTTTCGGGGTTTGTATTCACTCAATTACACGGTTGAGCACAAAAATTATTTTGTGCAAAGGGGTCTATCCCTAGCAAACGCCCATCCCCCAATTTTGCCCTAAATCAGTGCACAGGGGGGGTGGGCGTATGCTAGGGATTTTACGGTATATATATATACATTCTGTTTTCTCCTTCAAACATTCTAAATGATGAAACACACTTAGGTACAACTAAAAATGGTGAAAGGTAAAGGCAAATGTTGTGTTTTCTCCTTGAATGAAACACACTTAAATGCAACAAAAAAATGTAAAAGGTAAGTGTTCCGTTTTCTCCTTAATGAAACACACTGAAATACAACTATTCTAAATAAAATGATAAAAAACCCAAAATGTTTTCAGGCGCCTGTGGGAGATCTTCATGGACATTGACCACAAACGCTTTGTGAAGAAAGTGCTGCCATGTCTGTGCAAGCACTACTGGTACCTCATCCCCGAGAGGTTCTGGCTGCCGGGCGACGCTCCAGACACCCCCCACCTGGCTTACCTCAGGGCCTCAGGGACTGGAGCCACGGGTGGCAGCTCTGAGTGCGTGAGGTGCGCCATCCGCAGGAGAATCAGACCTCCACAGCTGGGGGATTTCCTGGTCAACGCTCGCGTCATCTCCAGGAAGTTTCACGCGTGAGTGCTGAGGGGTGTTTGGGTGTTAGACTTCAGTATTTTCAAATTTGCTTTTTTTGGTCTTTTTTTTCGATTTTTTATATTTTTTATATCGAGGATAATGGGATAAGCACTCTTGTGTTTTTTTATATCCAGTCCCTGTGTATATGCAGTTTTGTAAATGTTATCTGTTCCCACCGGCACACTATGGCCTACTCTTATGAAAAGCGGAACAGGATTTAACGTGTGCGCAAGATGTTCAGCATGCGTTCGCACACAGGGCGTCGGTTTATAGTCCCATCCGAGGGACTTTTGGGGAAAGTGGAGTCAGTACTGATGTTAACTCCAGGAGAAAAATCTTCTCAACCAGAATTGAACCCGGGTCGTCAAATTGCCAGAGCAATGTTCTGACCGCTAGGCTATCCGTCCCCCTCTTTGGTGACAGTGTTTGATGATTTGTGGCCTGTGTGGTCGGTGGGGCTATAAACATGCATCTTTATTTATTTATTTTTATGCCACTTTATGTTACAGCAGATTTCTCTACATGAAATTCGGGCTGCTCTCCCCGGGGAGAGCGCGTCGCCACAAGAGCAGCACCTACCCTTTTAAAAAGTTTTCTTTTGCCTGTCTGCAACTGTATTTGTTTCCCTGTCAGAGTGGCTTTTTTATATACAGAATTTTGAATTGCATCTCCATCTTCTGGAAAGTCTCTGCTAGAAATTCCTCCTTTTCTATCCCTCTCTTTTGTTTCTGTTTTGTTCCTTTTTGTCCTGTCACCTCCTTCTTGTCTATGTTCTGCCTTCTTGGTCCATTCTCCTGCCTTTATTTTTCTAGAGACAATTAAGATGACCTCAGTTGTCAGTCTTCTAAGCTGTAAAATCATATTTTTATTTTATGAAAAGAAGTTCATTGGAAGTGCCTAAAGGCCCTAGACTAGCCTTTTTCTGCAGGTAAGCATTGCCAAGCTCATTCATTTTCTGTTCTTCTTTCAGTCCAGTTCATCCACAAAGTTTTCTGTGTTATATTGATTTGCATACTTGCTGAATTTTTATATTCCTTATTTTCTTTCTCAAGTTTTCCTCATTTGTACAAGCACATGAGTTCAAAGATATATGTGTGCATAAAGTACCATGCTTTTTTTTTTTTTTTTTTTCTAAAAATGGATAAAACAGTGAAATGTTTTTTTTTTTTTTTAAATCATGACCATCAGTAGCTTATATAAATTATGTATATGTATGTATTATCTTTCCATCCTGCTGTCCATCCATCCATCCATCCATCCATCCATCCATCCATCCATCCATCCATCCATCCATCCATCCATCCATTTGTCCATTTGTCCATTATTAATATGGAATTTGTATAGCGCTATCTCTTGTAAAGACAAATCAAAGCGCTTGCATTTGACCTACAGAGCCACAGATCATGCTGCCACCAGGCGCAAAGATCCCCAACTCCAACTCCCCGATTTTTCTTTAGGGATGGTGTCTAAACACGACACCTGTGTGCATGCTGGTTTGTTATAATTTTGTCATCCGCTCCTACCGGCACACGATGGCCTACTCTTCCGAAAGGTGGAACGGGGTTTTAACGTGTGCGCAAGATGTTCTGCGTGCATTCGCACACGGGGCCTCGGTTTCGAGTCTCATCCGAATGACTTTGACATTCAGTTCGATTTTTCCGTCAAACTGGGAAGAAAGGGCGAGGCTGGGTTCGAACCCAGAAACTCACGATTTTACATATTGGCAGGCGAACGTCTTAACCATTCTGCCACCGTCCTTCTTTACAAATTCTACTAATTCTACTACTATACAAATTCCATATTAATAATAATAATAATAATCCATCCATCCATTTGTCCATTTGTCCATCCCTCCCTCCCTCCCTCCATCTATTCATCCATCCATCCATCCATCCATCCATCCATCCATCCATCCATCCATTTGTCCATTTGTCCATCCCTCCCTCCCTCCCTCCATTTATTCATCCATCCATCCATCCATCCATCCATCCATCCATCCATCCATCCATCCATCCATCCATCCATCCATCCATCCATCCATGGATTCCTCTCTAAAGTCTCTTCCTGTCTTCCTCTCCCCCTCATCTTTACCCTCATCCTTTTCATTTCCCCGCCCAGTCCTTGTGCCCCTACCCTTGGTTGTTTTTTTTTTTTTTTTTTTTTTTTAACCATGTAATTTATTTCAGAAAAGACCATGGCCCCATTTGAAGGGGTATGATAATAATAATAATGATAATAATAATAATGATGATGATAATAATAATAATAATAATGATAATAATAATAATAATAATAATAATAATAATAATAATAATAATAGTAATAGTAATAATAATAATAATAATAATAATAATAATAATAATAATGATACTACTACTACTACCACCACTACTACTACTACTACTACTACTACTACTACTACTACTACTACTACTACAGATAATAGATAGAACTTATATAGTGCTATATCTTGTAAAAAAAAAAAAAATCAAAGTGCTAGCATTCAGCCAGCTCTTTCACATACAACCAATAACAATGACCAGCATTAAAAAATCCAAATGTACATACACACATGCTCATGCACACACACAATGGTTATACACACACAAAAACATCATTGGTATTGGTTTGTACAGTCGACACTTAAGTATTGTACCTCCAACGCACACATACGCCCCCCCCCCCCCCATTTCTCTTCATCCCCCTCCTTCAACACCCTCCCCCTTACCTCTTTCAGGACCATCAGCAAAGGTTACAGAACCTCCGACACGGACTGGCAGCGAATCTTCCGGGCCTTCAAGCGGCTGAAAGGTCAGCGGATGCGGCGACGGGTCAAGGTCATGCGTCACATGCTGGTCAGCCATTCGCTGGCCGCGCCGGACGACCGCTCCCTTCAGCACTTGATGCTGCAGGGCTTTCCCTGCACCTGCCCCGCCCGCAGACAGGTGAGGCTTTATTCAATTTATTTTATTTTTTTTATTTCATACCATTTTATGTCACAGCAGATTTCTCTGCGTGAAATTCGGGCTGCTCTCCCTGGGGAGAACGTGTCGCCACAAGTGCAGTGCCTACCCATTATTTCTTTTTTTTTTTTTTTACTCAGGGATGGTGTGTAAATACAACACCTGTGTGCATGCTGGTTTTTTAATAATAAATTTTGTCATCCGCTCCTACCGGCACATGATGGCCTGCTCTTCTGAAAGGCGGAATGGAGTTTTAACGTGTGCGCAAGATGTTCTGCGTGTGTTTGCACACGGGGCCTCGGTTTATAGTCTCATTCGATTGACTGACCAATGGCTGCCTGTCTTGTTGGTAGTGCAAGCAGGTGAGGCTATTTGGCTTTAAGATAATCTGTCTGTCTTTTAGAAAATCTGTCTGTGATTGCCTACAGATAATGTCTGTGATTGCCTACAGATAATGTCTGTGATTGCCTACAGATAATGTCTGTGATTGCCTACAGATAATGTCTGTGATTACCTACAGATAATATCTGTGATTGCCTACAGATAATGTCTTTGATTGCCCTTAACCCTCTTGCATTCGGATTCTCTGAATACAAACTGCCCCTAGATTTTGCATTCCATCATGAAATTAGGTCAGGCACACAGGCTTACTGGCCTTTTCCTCCTTCTAAGTACATAACCAGCAGCTGTAATTACTTCAAGACTCAGTAGGATTTGCACAACTAGCCTGATAGGGCTTTGTACCTCTGGCCTGATAGAGCTTTGGCATGTGGTAGCAATTAGTGATGGTCACAGCATGATGGGAAAATACTATGCTGGTTCGGGATTCAGCGGGGCAATTACTCAATCCCAGGAAATCCTGGTTCGGGACTAAGAGGGTTAAGATAATCTGTCTGTAATTACCTTTAAGATTATCTGTCTGTGATTGCCCTTAAGATTATCTGTCTGTAATTGCCTTTAACATGATCACCTGTGATTGCCTTTCATTAACATAAACCGTGCGTAACTGCCTACAAGATAATCTGTCTTGTAATTGCCTTTAACAATAATCTGTCTGTGGTTGTCTTTAACATGACCTGTTATGTAATTGCTTTAAAGATAATCTGTCTGTGATTGCCTTTAAGATAATCTGTGATTGCCTTTGAGATAGTCTGTCTTAGTCTTTAAGATAATCTTTGATTGCCTTTCAGATAATATGTCTTTGAGAGCCTTTCCCCTCTGTGCACAGTGCTGACAGCTAGACAGCTTGCCTGTGCTTGTTGTGAAGGAGGCCTGTGCTGGGCTGTCCTGTCTTGAGGACAGGCTGTCTGTGGCCCCTTTAACCACAGCTATGGCATACTTAGCTCAGTGTGGTTAAGCTTTTGCCAAAGTTTTTTTTTGTTTAACACTATCCTTATGTTAAGGGAGAGAACCCCTCTTTCCCTGTACACGTGCACTGTGCACATTTGTGTACTTCTGTAACCCAGCAGTGGGTGATACCTAGGGAAGGGTTAGGAGCTGGTTGGTTACCCTATAGTGGGTTACCTGTAGTGAAAAGGTTAAAGATTTTGAGTAAAGTTCCACCCAAGGGAAACTACTGAGGCATTTAGCCAGATCATAATTATGAAGTTGTTGCCCATTGACCATGGACTCATGCGGACAGAAGGTGTGTACCTACTCTGCCTGAGCCATGACAAATTTATAATGCAATTTTTTTTAATGCATGATAAAAGTTGTTAATTAAATCTGTGGTGTGAAGGGCAGAAGTGTCCAAACTGCACGACTGACAAATGTATCTCCTGTATTTTGCTGCCTTTTCAAGCTTGATAACTCATGCAGTGGGCACCAAGGGTTTGATACAGAGCTTTGGCTGACACCTCTTATTTTTCATCTGTTAACAACCTTCTTTCTGTTTTGTTTTTATTTTGCTAGAAACTTTACCAGCTACTGTGTTGTGATATGTCCAAAGCTTGTTTTCCTACTCAGTGTCTTTCTTCAAACAAAGTCTGAAACAATGACTTGCAAAGAAATATAAGCTAACAACTGATACCCCCCTCCCCACCCCACCCCTTCACCTCTTGATCAGAAAGTGGTCAGAATGAGTCTAAGCAAGTTATGAATCGATCGCGAGATTCTGCGCTCTGCATTCTTCTCCAAAACTGATGTAAGAAAGAGACGTTGACGGTGCACAGGCAAAACCCATTGCCTTTCAGCAAGTTCTTCAGCAAATAGTCGCTGTGATCCATCAGAACCAGTCGCCTTCTGCAGTTTCTCCGTACCTTTGTACCTCGCCTGAGTTCTTCAGGAACTGACCATCATCAGGTGTCATCTGACCTGGCAGTGATGTCACCACAGGTGACAGACGACAGCACAGACAGCGTGCCAGGTCATTTCTGCCGCTGCTGCAGAGACACCAGCTGGCTGTGGCAGGGTAGGTGACTGGATGCAAAATCATGGTTTTGAATTTTTATGAATTATACTTCATTCATTTATCTTTCATATGACTATGTTGTCATCTTATGTTTACTTATTAAGGAACAGGGGCTGGCTCTCTGATCAAGACAGAAAATACTTGTTGATTATTGACTTAGTATCCCTTTTTTCTTTTTTCTTGAGATCTTTACTGCTTTAAAAGAGTTCATATAAGGTTAATTATCAATGTAGTGTAATGTAATGTCCCTGTAAGTGGATTTTTTTAATGTGTTTCTTGGTTGCCTCAACTTCTGGTGGCGTTCCTGTCATGGTGTTCCCATGCTACTTATTTCAATCTTTCCGCACCAGCTATGCCCGGATTCGCTATGCTGCATCCTCAAGGTCGAAAGTCCTCAGGGAGCCCATCAATGTTAGACCGCCATAGGGCCACCAGCCAGAGGGGCCCTGCACTGCTGCTAGGTCACTTTTCCGTGGTGTTCAGTGAGCTAACGTGCTCAGGACATCACTTATTAAACATTCTGTTGACAATAGTAGTAGCTCAGTGTCTTAGAACAAAACTGAAGGAGATGCCCACCTAAGGGTGCGACCACCACAGCATCCCTCCAGTGCAACCCTCTTTACACAACGCTCTTCAACTGGCGTTCGCCGAGCGCTTTGATTTGCGTGCTCTACAAGATTCAGCACTATATAAATTCCATACATTATTATCATTATTAGATGAAGCTGGACTGTGTGATCCCAGTCTTCCCAGTGAACCCACAGCACACTCACTCTGGTGTGTAAGAGCCAGCCAGAGTAAAAGAAATAATTCTCAACGACATGGGATTTGAACCCATAGGCTTTCAGTCCATAACCCAATGTGCTGACCACTGCACCAGGACGGCTGGTGGAAGTGGAAATTTATTAAATATAATGTAAGTGGAGACTCATGTAGTGCTTTTCCTTCAAGCAGCCCTTAGTGCTAAAGAAACCCCAATAACATAGTTCGGCCTAATGAAAGAATGTTTTCATTTATTTTACTTTATTTATTTATTTAGTTTATTTTTATCTATTGATGATATAAAAGAAAGATATGAGAGGGGAGCAGTTGTGACAAACATGACGTTGATTAAGTAGAGATTTGCTTTATGCGAAAGAAGTATGCACTGTAGAATGATCAAGCTCTTACCTTTTACATGGCTTTTTCTAATCACTGCTGACCTAACAGCACCGCTTCATTTACTAACGACTTGGGATACTGCAGTGTATTGTATTGTATTGTATCATGTTGTGCTGCGTTGCATTGTATTGTGCACCATTCACACTCTTAGCACATTTCTCTGCATGACATTGGGCTCCTCTTCCCCAGGAAAGCGCTTCACTCCACTTCAGCAGCATAGAAAAAAACCAAACCAAACAAACCGCTTTTATCAAGGATGGTAGAGAAGACACCAGGAAGGCAGCTGCATTCCAGCTGTGGGGATGTATGCTGGGTATGTTCATGTTTCCGTAACCCACCGATCGCTGACACAAAATATGAGATTTTTAACTTGCATTTTTTATCTTCTGCATGTGTGTATAGATACACAAAAGAAATTAAGGCACTGGTAGGTCTGCACTTAAAGTTGACCTGGGAGATCGTAAAATTACCCATCCTTGATTCACCAGATGCCACCAAAATTCAAACCCACGACTTCATGGATGCAGGGGATTGAAGTCCAATGGTCTTAATCAATGGGCTATATCATCTGTCTAAAGAGTATTTCAAACTCTCAGATGGAGCCATTAAGAGATAATTTACCACCCAGAGGCTGTTAATGAGGTAAAAATCAGGGCCGTGATTATTAATATTATCATTGTTGTTATTATTATTATTGTTGTTGTTGTTGTTTGTTGTTTGTTGTTGTTGTTGTTGTTGTTGTTGTTGTTGTTGTGCTGTGCTGCTGCTGCTGCTGCTGCTGCTGCTGCTTGCTTGCTGTTGTTGTTATCGTTATCGTTATTATCATTCTCTTTATTATTGCTATTATTATTATTATCATCATCATTATCATTACCATTATCATTATCATCATTATTATCATCATCATCAATAGGGTACAGATCAGTGCCGTGATTATTCCTTCTTTACCCTCTTATATCAAACTGAGGATATGTGGTGTACTGTACTGACTGCGTGCGTGTCGTGTGTTTCTGCAGACTGGCTATGTACTGTACTGACTGCGTGCGTGTCGTGTGTTTCTGCAGACTGGCTATGTACTGTACTGACTGCGTGCGTGTCGTGTGTTTCTGCAGACTGGCTGTGTACTGTACTGACTGCGTGCGTGTTGTGTGTTTCTGCAGACTGGCTATGTACTGTACAGACTGTGTGCGTGTTGTGTGTTTCTGCAGACTGGCTGTGTACTGTACTGACTGCGTGCGTGTTGTGTGTTTCTGCAGACTGGCTGTGTACTGTACTGACTGCGTGCGTGTTGTGTGTTTCTGCAGACTGGTGTGCAGATGGCTGTGTACTGTACTGACTGCGTGCGTGTTGTGTGTTTCTGCAGACTGGCTGTGTACTGTACTGACTGCGTGCGTGTTGTGTGTTTCTGCAGACTGCTATGTACTGTACTGACTGCGTGGTGTTGTGTGTTTCTGCAGACTGGGCTGTGTCTGCCCCTGTGTGGTGGAAAGTCCCTGACCAGCAGTGACCTCAGCCTGCCCTTTGACCTCAGCGAGTCCAGCGTCAGCACTGACTCCCTCTCGGCCAGCTCTCTCTCCATCCCCTCCACCTTCCCCCCCACTGACCACAGCGGCTGGGACACAGACAGCGACCACGCAGAGGAATTCAGCCAGACAGCACAGACACCAGTTGGCTCACCAGCAGAAAGCTTTCCTGGTCTGTGTGAGGCAGATCTGCTGAGAAACCTTGAGGGATGGGAGTACAGTTATGAAGAGATGATTCCTACAGAGGACAGCTGTGGATTTGACCTGGAAGGAAAGCTGTCGTCATGTTCAGATGCTGAAGACGAAACCTGTGTAAAGCAATATGCAGATGTCGGGCATTCCCCAGACATGACCCTAGCCTGGTCTGACCAGGTGGGGGGTGGAGAGGGTGGGGGTTGTGATCACCTGTCTGTTGAGGGACTGGCATCACAGCGACTTGGAACCAGGAAGAAAGGGAATCTTACATCGTCGAAGAATTCAGCCATGACATTGTCAATGAAGTTAGGCGTGACATTTTCACACCCTCCAGTGTTGAAATAGACATGCCAGACGAAGAAGAAGGAGAAGAAGACTGCGAATCTTTCCCTATGTTGTTTTCAACGTCTCCCCTAAAGGACTGCATCATAGATATGGAAATTCCTGCTGAATCATCAGGGGTCAAACATGCCTTCTCCACACAAGAAAAAGAAGAAGAGGAAAGAAGGAGGGAGGAGGAGGGAGGAGGAGGAGGAGGAGGAGGAGGAGAAGGAGAAGAGGAACAAAAACAAAACCACCAAAAGATGGGAATAGCATCAGAGCTGTCAACAGGCCCTAGCAGCGAATCAGCAGAAACCTTGATCAACCACGTCAGACAGGAGGGGCTGTGGTCACAGGCGGTGTCGTCCTTTGGCCGTTTGTGTGGCCGCTACAGCCGGCTGGGAATCTTCGTGTCCAGTCACAGAAAGTTCGTCAAGGTGTCCTGCGGCCATTTCTGGGTCAGCCTGGCTCTGCTGTTCCTGCTGGCCCTGCCTGCCCTGGTCATCATGAAGGGCGTGTTCTCCGCCAACTATGAATTCATCATCGCAGGATCCGTCCTGCTCTCTTTTCAGTTCTTGTTCTGCTTCTGGCTCAAGAAGCAGATTAGTCTGTAAAGAGATGGGGGAAGAGGTGGGGGTTGTTTGGTGGTGAGGTGGAATGGTGTAGATATTTTCAGTGCTGACTGTGTGTTTGAGATGTCAAGCTGATTTCTTGGGTATGAATCTTATGTTGATATTGATTGTTAACATCCTGGCTTATAAGCATCGTTATTATTGTTATTATCATCAAAACTGTCATCATCATCATTGTAGTTTTTACTGTCATCGTCATTAATTTCTCTGTTGTTGCCTTCTCCACATTATCATTGTTTATATCAGTGTTGAAATTCCACAGGTCTACATTCCTGATCATTGTATATCAGTGTTTATATTGGACAAGTTTACACTACAGATTTTGACTCTCCTACTGCCTTGGTGTATGTCATTCATCATTATGTATTCAGTTTTTTTTGTTATAGAGATAATGGCTGTGTATCTTTGGAGTAATGCCACTGTTGCTTTCTGCACACAGGCATGCACACACACACATGAACACTCACACACCCGCATGCATGCATCCATGCACGCAGGCAGGCAGGCAGGCACTCATACACACACACATGCACACACACACACATGCATGCACGCAGGCACGCACGCACGCACGCACGCACGCACGCACGCACGCACGCACGCACGCACGCACGCACGCACGCACGCACGCACACACACACACACACACACACACACACACACACACACACACACACACACTCTCTCTTAATTGCTGCTACCATTAAGCTTAGCACGATCACTCATATCATTAATTTTATTCACTGCGGAATTGACCAAGCTGGCTTCCTGTTCACTACTGAGTGAGTGGGCAAATTGCTGTCAGGCAGCTAGCTGTGCTCTTTGTGTTTTAACAATACCTGGCCCATCCCCATCACTCTTTTATCCCTTTTGTTGCCAAGAAATTAAGCTTGAAGTCAAATCCTATTTGCCAGGGTTTTTTTTTTTCTCCCAAAACAGGTGTTTATATTTTCAAAAAATTCTGCTGACATTCACACTAACTAGAGACCCCTAAAACTATATATTTTTTGGAAGGTGAATAATTGTAAAATGCAAAACTTTAAAATATCCTCTGTTTCATAAACAGTCTAAAAATAAGATTAGGAAAATTGTGGACTTCTTCATGATGAGTATACTTGTCAGTGTAGCAGTGAAGAGTACAGGTTCTTACTGACGAGTTTTCTTGTCATGCAGGCAGGGAAGGGGTTAATGTTTTTTTTTTTATTGCAATATTGGTAGACATGCAGTTTTTGTTGTTGTTTTTTTTCTTGTTTTGTGAGAGTTAAGAAAAATTGCTGCTACATTTACCCATTGAAAATAATGATCCAAGGGAGTTTATATTAGTTTTTTATGACATAGCATTTGAGACAGAATGTACTGATGTCTGTTATTATAGATTTTGTTGTTGTTCTTGGAGGTGGTAGTGGCGGTGATGATCTTTTTTGTTTTTATGGATTGGAACATTTGCTTTTCACAGTGCATTAATTTTGTACCATTTTGCTGCACAATACTCACCTGCTGATACATATATATATATATATATATATATATATTTTATCGTGGACTGTAATATCAGAGCACTGGGGGATGTTGCAATTGTTATCATGACTGACTTTCCTAGTATTATGGCACACACGCACGCATGCACGCACGCGCGCACACACACTCTCTCTCTCACTCGCTCACTCACTCACCACACACCATGCACGGACGCTTGCATGCATGCACACACACACACGCGCGCGTGCACACTTACACACACACACACACACACACACACACACACACACACACACACACACACACACACACACACACACACACTTTCCAATTTTTCTTTTGATCGTCTGGTATCACTTTAAGTGGAAAGACGTTAAAATTGAAGACTTCTACCACTACTACTACTACTACTACTACTACTACTACTACTACTACTACTACTACTACTACTACTAACTACTACTACTACTACTACTACTACTACTACTTCTACTACTTCTACTACTACAACCACACACACACACACACACACACACACACACACACACACACACACACACACACACACACACACACACATATATAGTTATAGTTATATACTTATATAGTTATATCTATATAGTTATGTTGATATGTGTTAAATGTCTGAGCTTTCACAGGGACGTTTTCTGACCCGTCTTCCTTTCTGTCATGTGCTGGCATTTTACACAGGAGCAGAGTACAGTGACATGCACACAGGGCCCCTGAATGTGTGTTCCACAGAGTACAGTGACATGCACACAGGGCCCCTGAATGTGTGTTCCACAGAGTACAGTGACATGCACACAGGGCCCCTGAATGTGTGTTCCACAGAGTACAGTGACATGCACACAGGGCCCCTGAATGTGTGTTCCACAGAGTACAGTGATATGCACACAGGGCCCCTGAATGTGTGTTCCACAGAGTACAGTGACATGCATACAGGGCCCCTGAATGTGTGTTCCACAGAGTACAGTGACATGCACACAGGGCCCCTGAATGTGTGTTCCACAGAGTACAGTGACATGCACACAGGGGCCCTGAATGTGTGCTCCACAGAGTACAGTGACATGCACACAGGGCCCCTGAATGTGTGCTCCACAGAGTACAGTGACATGCACACAGGGCCCCTGAATGTGTGTTCCACAGAGTAGAGTGACATGCACACAGGGCCCCTGAATGTGTGTTCCACAGAGTACAGTGACATGCACACAGGGCCCCTGAATGTGTGTTCCACAGAGTACAGTGACATGCACACAGGGCCCCTGAATGTGTGTTCCACAGAGTACAGTGACATACACACAGGGCCCCTGAATGTGTGTTCCACAGAGTAGAGTGACATGCACACAGGGCCCCTGAATGTGCAGCATTTTGTTATATAGGGAGTGCATCTTATGTAAAACCAGCACTGGTACAAATGAGCTTTTGCCAGTTCTGCTTCATGAAGTATATTGCATTGCCACTTGGGTTATGCTGTCGTTCGTTGCTGTGTTTTGTTGTTAATGATGTTGTTGTTTATTTATTTATTTATTCATTTATTTAATTCTTTTATATTGAGTATAATGGAATAAGCACTCATGTGCTTTTTTACATCCAGTCCCCGTCTGTATGCAGTTTTTGTAAATCATGTCATCTGTACCCACCGGCACACAATGTCCTACTCTTACGAAAAGCGGAACAGGATTTAACGTGTGTGCAATATGTTCTGCGTGCATTCTCACACGGGGCCTCGGTTTATAGTCTCATCTGAAGGACTGTTGTTGGTCTTGTTAGGTAACAGGCATGACAGAAAGAGATGGAAGTGGGCTGAATATAAGGGTTTTTTTTTTTGGTTTAGTTTTGTTTTTGTTAACACTATTGATAACTGTCATATTGGTCATGACTGTATTGCGTTAACTGCCTTTTCTTTTCTCTGAATTGATGTTTTTTCGTTTATTAAAAAGTGAGCACACCCTATATTTTGATGTGTTTGTTTATTTGTTGTTATGCTGTGCAATATTCCTAGCCTACTTATGGCCTTAAAGAATTCTGTAACCATTACAGAATCTCAGTGATTGACTGATTGTTTCCCAGTGGGGATGCCGGGGGTCTATCAGTTATAAATAGCATCCCCGCTTTCTGGAAATCTGTGCTGGGGATTCCCTCTTTTCTATCCCTCTCTTTGTTTCTGCTTGGTTCCTTTTCTTACTGTCACTTCCTTCTTGTTAATTTTCTAACTTCTTGGTTTAATCTTCTGCCTTCTTTCCCAGGAAAACTTAAAAGATAATTACTCGACTGTACGGAAGTCAGATGGGCTGGGTCTGACTTGTTAGATGCTTAACGGCAGTGCGGCTCATTTTCGCTCATATTACAGACTGCAGTACTTGCTGTCTTGAGTGTTCAACAAAGAAGAAAGAAGACGATTGATTGTGAAGTAACAAAATATGATATATGATTATCAGGAATGTCATGATTCATACATCAGCTGTGCTTAGACATATTTTTTCACTTATTGTCTGTCTGTATTAAAAATGTCGCCAGGATCATTTCTGATTTCTGTAGAAACAGTCTTGATAGGTGCACAACATTAAAAGAGTAAAACATTTGTTTATATATTATATATAAAAAACCCAAGAATATGTAATATGATGGCATTTTCATTTCTTTCCTTTTCATTCTTTGGCTAGAGTTCCCGAGTTCGATTCCCGTTGGAAGGGATTTTTCCTCTGGAGTTAACATCAGTGCTGACTCCACTCTCCCCAAAAGTCTTTCGGATGAGACTATAAACCAAGGCCCCATGTGCGAACGCATGCAGAACATCTTGCGCACACATTAAATCCTGTTCCGCTTTTCGTAAAGGTAGGCCATTTTGTGCCAGTGGGAGCAGATGACAATATTTACACAACTGCATACTCACGGGGACTGGATGAAGAAAAACATGAGTGCTTATCCCATTATCCTCGATATAAAAGAATTTTAAAAAAAATAATAAATAAAAAAGGTTCACCAAATAGTGAAATTTTGCTGATCTATGCCACCGTTTACCCACCATCAAGGTATCTGCATTCCAGCTTCAGGGAGGTAATAGCTGTAAATAAATATAACATCAGGCCTATCAAATGGTTTGCCTTTATTGGAGTTGAAAGATTTTCATCTGGGCTGCCATGGTGTAAGGTTGTTCATTTTTTTTATTCGATATTTATTTATCAATTCTTGTAACCTGATGTACATCTGACCAAGGTCTCTGAGAATAAATAACAGGTTTTTTAAAATTATTATTTAAAAACAACTTTGAGTGCCCCTCCATCCTCCTCCCTGATCTTGTCAGTGTGATGCTGATTTGGTTCTCTTCTCAGAATAAAGGTAAGAAAAGAAAAAATAAAGGTAGGTAAAGAACAAGGAGGGAAAACATGCGAGTTTCAGTTTAAACAAAATACCCAAACATCTACTTTTCTTGTCAGTTTAAACCAAATACCCAAACATCTGCTTTTCTTGTCAGTTTAAACCAAATACCCAAACATCTGCTTTTCTTGTCAGTTTAAACCAAATACCCAAACATCTGCTTTTCTTTTCAGTTTAAACAAAATACCCAAACATCTGCTTTTCTTGTCAGTTTAAACCAAATACCCAAACATCTGCTTTTCTTTTCAGTTTAAACCAAATACCCAAACATCTGCTTTTCTTGTCAGTTTAAACAAAATACCCAAACATCTGCTTTTCTTGTCAGTTTAAACAAAATACCCAAACATCTGCTTTTCTTGTCAGTTCCAACAACCTGACATGTTGGTTCTGAATTGGTGATGTAAGAATTTGTTATTGATAGGATGGTTCCTTGATGCAAGGCTAGTTCTAACACACACACACACACACACACACACATGCTCACACACATGCATAGACACACACATGCACACACGCACGCACGCACACACACACACACACACACACACACACACACACACACACACACACAACACACACACACACACACACACACACACACACACAACACATATACACGTATGTATGTATGTATGTATGTATGTATGTATGTATGTATGTATGTATGTATGTATGTGTATGTATGTATATATATATAGATATAGATATAGATATAGATATATATATATATATATATATATATACAGACAGACAAACAGAGAGAGAGAGAGGGAGGGAGAGAGAGAGAGAGAGAGAGAGAGAGAGAGAGAGAGAGAGAGAGAGAGAGAGAGAGAGAGAGAGAGAGAGAGAGAAAGAGACAAATAAACAAGCAGGCACAGACAGAAAAAAAAGAGAAATAAGAAAAAACACTAAACCCCCCACACAAAAAAAAGCTGTTAGAAGACAAAATCCTCCCACCAAACCTGTAATATCGTTTTTCCATGTTTTTCCAGAAGAGACACTGCATCCTGCTGTGCGTGAAGTCGCCCAGCAGCAGTCACTCCAGCCTGCCCTCTGACCCCAGTGCAGCAGGCAGCAGCAGCAGCAGCAGTGGCCCTGACTTCTTCCGGAGCTGCAGTCTCTCCGACCTGTACCGCAGCTCGCAGTCCCTCAGTTCCCACTCCGGCATTCCGAACTCCGGCTCTCTGGACAGCCGGCGTTTGGCCCGTGACTTTGGCCCGGCCTCTGAGGACCCGGTTGTGGGGGATGCGTGCAGTCCCCTGAGGTATGGAGGAGGAGGAGGAGAGGAGGAGGGACAGGGTGAGGAGGAGGAGGAGGAAGAGGAGGAGGAGTGTTTGGAGGATTATCAATATGATGAAACCATGCTGAAACAGAAAGGAGAGGAGTGTTTAGAGGATTATGAATATGACGACACCACACTGAAGCAGACAGGAGAGGAGTGTTTAGAGGATTATGACGAAACCACACTGAAGCAAGTGGTCAGCATCACCACCCTCAACAGACGCTCTTCAACAGACAGCCACAGCCACAGTGCAGAAGCAGCGCTGCACAGCGACAGAGAAACACAGGCGAAGGAAGAGGAAGAGGCTTTGATCTGTGGTGGTGAAGAAGACGATGACGACAACAACCCTCCACCTTCTGCAGGCCCTGACGACGAGGAAGAAGAAACTCAGCTGAAGTTGCTGGAAGAACTGGAAAAGAACAGAGAAATGTACGACCTGTTCATGAGCATCATCAGCCAGAGAGGACACCATCCTAACCACCGTGACACTGTATTCCCCCACACGGACTCGAACCAGTGTCACCCCCAGAAATGACCGAGAGAGGAGGGAGCAATCACTCGATCTCCGAGAGGCCCCTACCCAACGCATCACCATGGGTAACTTTACCCCTCCAGGAGCAGCCAGTTTGCTCTTCCTCCTCCTCCAAGGCATCAGGGCGTGGCCCAGAGCCTCAGGACCCTGGGAGAACAGCGCCTTTGAAGAACCCTGCCAGGCTGAGGTGGACCCGTTCCCCACAGAGAAAGGAGCCGCCTGCACCCTGGAGATGCCCTGGCTTCATCCCGAGGTCACCGAGGGCAGAAACCAGTCCGGCCAAGAGTGACCTTGTGGAAGACTGCCTTGACCTTTGCCCCTGTTTTTCAGCCGCCTGCAATGTGGGTGTTCAGCCTGGTTTCCCAGAGAACGGGTCTTTCCCCAAGAGGTCGGCGCTGTCGGTGAGAAACGTCCTGGTGGTGGTGGCGTTTTCCATGCTGCTGGCGTCCCCGGTGGTGTTGCTGTTTGTGGGTCTGTGGACCCAGGACTACGGCTTCTGCATGGCGGCCATGGGTCTCTTCCTGCTGCTGCTGGGGCTGGCTGTGGTCGTCAGGCATGTGAAGAGGTGCAGCTGTCAGCACTACTGATTCTGATACTGATTCTGATACTGATTCTGATACTGATTCTGACTGATACTGATTCTGATACAGATTCTGATACTGATTCTGATACAGATACTGATCTGATACTGATTCTGATTACTGATTCTGATTCTGATACGATTCTGATACTGATACAGATACTGAATCTGATTTGATACAGAATATGATTCTGATACTGATTCTGATACTGATTCTGATTCTGACACTGCACACTGATATGATATTGATACTACAAGGGACAGTGGTTCTGCTGGTGTTGGCTGTGGCTATCAGGCATGTGAAGAGGTGCAGCTGTCACCACAGATACTGATATTGATACTGATTCTGATACTGATTCTGATTTGATTCTGAACAGATACTGATACAGATCTGATACTGATTCTGATACTGATTCGGATACTGATACAGATTTTGATACTGATTCGGATACTGATACAGATTCTGATACTGAAACTACAGTGACAGTGGTTTTGCCAGTGTTGACTGTGGCAGAGGTGGCACAGGTCACACACACAGATTCTGATTCTACAGTGACAATGGTCTGCCTGTGTGGTGTGGAGGCCTGTTGTCTGTGGTCTGTAGCTGCCATGTTGTGTCCTATGTCTTTTTGTTTGCCATCTCTTTTTCTCTGTCTGTCTGTTTGTAAGTCTGTCTGTTTATCCATCTGTCTGTCTATTTATCTATTGTGTTTTGCTCTCTCTGTCTCTGTGTCTGTCTCTGTCTCTGTCTTTCTCTCTCCTTTCTCTCAGTAGGGCCTTAGCTATATGAAAAACATTTCGAGTTCGAGTTCGAGTTCTCTCTTCTCTCTCTCTCTCTCTCTCTCTTTCTCTCTCTCTCTCTCTCCTCTCTTCTTCTCTCTCTCTCTCTCTCTCTCTCTCTCTCTCTCTCTCTCTCTCTCTCTCTCTCTCTCTCTCTCTCTCTCTTCTCTCTCTCTCTCTCTCTCTCGCTCTCTCCTTCAGATGAGACTTTAAACGAGGCCCCGTGTGCGAACGCACGCAGAACATCTTGCGCACACTTAAATCCTGTTCACTTTTCGTAAGAGTAGGCCATCGTGTGCCGATGGGCATGACATTTACAAAACTGCATACACATGGGCACTGGATGCAAAAAAGCACAAGATTGCTTATTCCATTATCCCCGATATAAAAGAATAAATAAATCAATCAATCAGTCAATCTCTCTCTCTCTCCCTCCCTCTCCTCCCCCCTTTCTCCCTTCCCTTCTCCTTTACTGTCTCAAGACATGTTTTCAGTATCAATCTGGTATCAAGTCTTTGTTACGTCGCCTTTTCTTGTACCCTTCCCGGTCATTCTGTTTGGTAGCATTGTCTTCAGGCTTCCTTCCCCAGTGAATGATTGTTGATAGACATGTAGGTGTCACTACCAGATTTGTCTCCTTTTTGTGCTTTCTTTGTATTGTCCATGATATTCTATGTTTTCTTTAGCAGTCCTCATTCATGGCAAGGGCTGAGGAAGAAAACAAGATCAATGGTTTCAAACCTGGTACCGTTGGAAATGAAGATTGCTAAGTACTAACATCCACATTATCATCACCATTGTTGGTATCAGCCTCCCCATTATCCAATATCCTCATCATTATTGCAATCATCCTCTGTTTCTGTCTCTGTTTCTCTGTCTGTCTGTCTGTCAGTCTGTGTCTGTCTGTCTGTCTGTAACGTTCAGTCCTTGGGGCTTTTTTTCACCTGACGGTGTGTTCTTGACTGTCAAATTTAGCACTTAAGGATTTTATATTCTTCCAAAGCTTTGAATTCTGTCAGTGAGTGTGTTTTACTACTGAGATATCTCTCTCTTTCCCTCTCATATTCTTTATCTCTCTCAGGGTGTGACAGAAAATGGCTATACATATATATATATATATTATATACATTATCACCTGTTAAGTATACTCTACATTTTTTCAACCATATGAAACTCTTTGGAACTGAGCTAAACAAGATATTTTCTGCAGTAATCAACCAACTATGATTGTTAAATAAAAAGAAGAAGAAAGATTTCAAGGTATTGCAGAAATGGCAGAAAGCCCTGTCTAGCTGAAGATAGGCACATAGTGCCAACAAGATGGGGTGTTGAAGTGTGATACCAACTCCAATACCTCAGGTTGACTGTGTGGTGTGTGCTGGTTTTTCACTCGCTTGTTTAAGCCACACCAGTCTCCGCACCAGCCCACACTAGTGGCAGAGCTGGCAAACAGAAGACTGCTCTTTAGTTTAATCAAACCATGTGTGTAGACATAGTTCAGAAAACTCTCGAGAATCAAATTATTTTCTATATGCCATGTATAAAAAATAAAGAGCCCAGTATTTTTCAAGTCAACGCTTTGGTGAAAAGTATATGAGAATTTTGAAATAACATTGCTGGGTTGGGTTTTTTTTGTTAGTGATTATTGGTGTGTTATCATATCATCAAGATTGTTGCATTTTACATGTTGCATATGTAGTATAGAGGTTGTGAAAGTAGTATTTTTTCATATCATTGCTTTGGTGGTGAGTTATATTTCTAGAATTAATTGCTCATCTTGATTAGTATTGATGTGTTATGACATCCCGATTTTTCATTTTATATATATTTTCTTATTTATTGTTCATTTTTTTGTAAACCTAATATAGCTATCACCTATATCTGCTATTTGAAGCAATCACGATGCATAATATTGTGTACAGTTTACTTGACTGCTTAAAATTCCTATCAGCTTTATGTTTCTTGCTGCTGTGTGAGGTTTGTGATCAGTGAGTTCTTCGGAGGGGGACAGGATAGCCCAGTGGTCAGAACACTCACCTTCCCCTAGGTAACGTTAAGCAGCATTGAGCGTGGTTACCATGTGGATGGGTGACCGTTTGTGCGCATTCGCTCACACATTTGTACAGTCCCCCAGTTCACCCAGCTGTAAATGGGTGCCTGCCCTCTTGAGGGTCAGGGAAAGTAAAGCAGAAAGGGAGAGGAGATGGGCGCAGCACTCAGTATGCTGGCCCCTAGAGAAGCCAAGATATCTGACACTTGCTCCCCAATGATCACATAGGTTACGGGAACACTTTATTTTTGCCTCTTGTTTTTTATTTATTTATTTTTTTTTTTACCTTGGATTGATTTTAGCTTCCTTCACGGAGACCTGACTGTCCGCCTTTTCCAGTTTGTTGTTCATTCACCTTTATTGTGTAGAATCTATCTCTTTGCTGTTGTCTGGTTAAAATGTACAGGATTGCCTCACTGATTTAAAGGCAAGGAATTATCCCATATTTTTGTTTTCTTTTGTGGAAAGGTAACGGTTGTGCATCCTCATCTTTAAGACTTGAACTAGAGCTTTTTCACTGGGTGTTTATCATCTACAGCATCATCCTAGTTTCCTCTCCTGATGGCCGTAGATCATGGTGTCGGCATAATTATGTACATGCTGAAAGCTGGTTTCCTTTTTTGTAATCTTTTTTTCTGACTTTTTAGTTCAGTTGTTGTTGTGTTTTTTGGTTGTTTTTTTTGGGGGGGGTTATTGTTAACTATTAGTGTCCATGATCTACACACTAATATTTTGTCAAGAAATGTTTTCTATGAATTTGAAATTAAATTGGGCATTTTTTTCACTTAAGAATGTGTGCAGAAGAAGGATTTACACAGTCCTCTCCCTTTGTCTCTCTCTCTCTCTCTCTCTCTCTCTCTCTCTCTCTCTCTCTCTCTCTCTCTCTCTGTCTCTGTCTCTGTCTCTCTGTCTCTCTCTGTTTTCTCTGTCTCTCTTTGTCTCACACCCACCCACCCACGCACACCCACAAAACACACCCACATCCACACACACACCACCCACCCACCCACACACACCACCACCCACAACACACACACACACACACACACACACACACACACACACACACACACACACACACACACACAACACATACACACACACATGCGTGTGAGCGCACACACACCGCCAATGCCACTGATTTAATTTTTTGGACTACCTGTAAATCAGTATCCTGTATTAATATAATGCGATCATTTGATTTTTCCTCTTTTTTTGTTGTTGTAACGTCATTCGATGTTTTCTTGTTAGTCATACCTGTTTCATAGAATATGGTATAGGTGAGCTTAATTCGACCAAAAGTGACAGGTAGTAGGTCACATCATAATATTTACCATGAAATCAAAAGCCATACTTGTTGCACAGAAAACCACCTTTTTGCACATACAATGCAATAACACGGGATAAGACAATGAATGGATATGCACTCAGCTTATTCACTTGTGTATTTTTTTTTTCTTTTCTATCTTGCCCATGAACTTGCTAGGTGTGTTGTCTACATCTTCACACTGGTTCCTTTTTTTTGTTATTTCATATTGATGGTTGTTGATCTCACTGTTCGAATCTCGGGGTTTTTTTCATGGTTCTGATAAGCAAATCATCTTTTAATATCTGTGTACAAACAACAGTTGAAAGAGAAATTTTTGTATATTGTATTTTTTAAAAGTTTGGTTTTATATTTCAATTTGCTCAGCATGTTGTATACAGCTTTGATTCAGTTCAGCCGCGCATACATGAAGATGTTGGGATTTTACAGTATAATGCTGCCCTCGTCTCCAGCAATGTTTATTCAGAATCTGTATCTCTTTGTTGTTCTTCTTCACTTGATGGCTAGTTGTTTTTTTTTTTTTTTTTTTTGAATGATGTGTTGGGTTTTCTTGGTGGTTTAGTTTTGTTTTTAAGGGGGTGGGTTGTTTTTGTTTTTATTTTTGTT
>CM060338.1:2974120-2994120 GCA_030674155.1 Stramonita haemastoma
GCCTTGGTTGATTCATTCCCAAAAGGTCATTTCATCCAGATTACAAACTGACGTCACGAACCCAAACGTCATGAAATGAGAATATCAGTACCGTTGGTAAAACATCTTATAACCACAATAATGTGGCGCTCCACCACGAAATGAGTCGCTTAGCACATAACCCACTTTTCCGCTAGGAGCCATTAAAGGAAGGTAGGGTCAAGTTGACAATTTTGAGATTTTGATTGATTATTAAAGTATAGCCATTCTTCTACCTCATAGTGAAATATCAAATCATAATTTTGTTTCCTTTTGCCTTTAAACGTGTTTTTAAAATACCCAAACCCTCATTCTGACCACCTATTACGATACTAAACTTGTCAATTTCTCATTTTGTCATTTCCTGCAGTCAAGCATTTCAACTTGCAATAACTTTTCCTAGAATTGTGCGATTTTCAATCTGTTTTTTGTATTGTATAGCCATTTTATTGCATTTTGATAACATGTCAATAATTAAAAATTGACCTCTGGTGCAATGCGTCTCATTATGTGGTGGAGCGTCACAATTTATCTCAAAAGTTGTCAAAACATACATTTCCAGACTGAGATGTCCTTCAGACACTGAGATCTCTTTCACGACGTCAGACATTGTCAACATGATATCTAAAGATAAATTCAAATCTGCCACGACATTGTATATTAATGCCGAAATGTACCAAAATGTATTTTTAAAATTACCAAAGGCGCCAATAAATTTGTTATGTGAAAGTAAACTGAAGACCTAGGAACATCCCCCCACAGGACAACATACAATCTGAACTACTAGGCTCCTGGACTGAAGACCTAGGAACATCTATCCATAGGACAACGTACATACAATCTGAAATACTGGGCTATAAGAACTGAAGACCTAGGAACATCTATCCATAGGACAGCGTACAATCTGAAATACTGGGCTACTGGACTGAAGACCTAGGAAAATCCACCCACAGGACAATATACAATCCGAAATACTGGGCTATAAGAATTGAAGACCTAGGAACATCCCCCATAGGACAGCGTACAATTTGAAATATTGGCCATGTGGTTTCCAGGGAGTTCATTTTGAGTGGAACTTGATAAAGTATCTGTCATGGATGCTCTCCCTGCACTTGCTGCGCCTGTGTTTTGTTTGTTTATTTATTTATTCATTTATTTATTTATTCATTCATTTATTTATTCTTTTATTCTTTTATTTCGAGGATCATGGAATAAGCACTCATGTGCTTTTTTACATCCAGTCTCCGTGTGTATGCAGTTTTGTAAATCTTCGTCATCTGTTCTCACCGGCGCACGATGGCCTACTCTTACGAAAAGCGGAACAGGATTTAACGTGTGGGCAAGATGTTCTGTGTGCGTTCGCACACGGGGCCACGGCTTGTAGTCTCATCTGAAGGACTGTTCATGCCACAACTGCCTCCTTTCAGCTAGGTGAGCCAGGAGTTGCCTAAGTGGGTCCTCAGCTTGCCTTCCTTCCCCAGACCCTTGGTATGGCTCAAAGTGCAGGACATATCCAAGAGGAGTCCTCAGAACCCACAACTTGTATGCAGCCTTCCCGTTTTGGACATATCCAAGAGTAGTCCTCAGAACCCACAGCTTGCAGCCTTCACGTTTTGGACATATCCCAGAGGAGTCCTCAGAACCCACAGCTTGCAGCCTTCACGTTTTGGACATATCCAAGAGGAGTCCTCAGAACCCGCAACTTGCAGCCTTCACGTTCTGGACATATCCAAGAGGAGTCCTCAGAACCCACAGGTCGTATGCAGCCTTCACGTTTTGGGTTCCCTCAGAGGAATTGTTTGGCTCCTCGCTTGTTAATGCTGAGATTGTGGGTCTTGAAGAAGGTGAACTATATTATGTCAGAAACCTCTCATTGGCCATGCTGACCAGTGCAATAAGTCAGAAACCTCTCATTGACCATAAGTCAGACACCTCTCATTGACCATGCTGACCAGTGCAATAAGTCAGAAACCTCTCATTGACCATGCTGACCAGTGAAATAAGTCAGACACCTCTCATTGACCATGCTGACCAGTGAAATAAGTCAGAAACCTCTCATTGACTATGCTGACCACTGAAATAAGTCAGAAACCTCTCATTAACCATGCTTACCAGTGAAATAAGTCAGAAACCTCTCATTGACCACGCTGACCAGTGAAATAAGTCAGAAACCTCTCATTGACCATGCTGACCACTGAAATAAGTCAGAAACCTCTCATTGACCACGCTGACCAGTGAAATAAGTCAGAAACCTCTCATTGACCACGCTGACCAGTGAAATAAGCCAGAAACCTCTCATTGACCACGCTGACCAGTGAAATAAGCCAGAAACCTCTCATTGACCACGCTGACCAGTGAAATAAGCCAGAAACCTCTCATTGACCATGCTGACCAGTGAAATAAGTCAGAACCCTCTCATTGACCACGCTGACCAGTGAAATAAGTCAGAAACCTCTCATTGACCATGCTGACCAGTGAAATAAGTCAGAAACCTCTCATTGACCATGCTGACCACTGAAATAAGTCAGAAACCTCTCATTGACCATACTGAACAGTGGCTGAACCTGGCGCAATTTTTCACCTGCATCTTTTTCTTTTCTGGGTCAAGAGGTTTTACCATGGTTTAGCCGTGAGGTAATTTAATTTGTAATCAAAATGTTCCATCTGGCCCACGAGATGAATTATATTACCTCTAGAATAACAACGTCTGAGATTATCTTTAATGCGGATTATATATAGATCATAATAATTCTAGAATAATAACGTGTCAGATTATCTTTACTATGGATTATATATAGATCATAACAAATATCTTGAATAATAAAGTCAGAGATTGTCTACTAATGTGGATAATAATATATAGATTATAATGGTACAGCTGACCTGTCAATCTAGATAATGTTAATAATCAATACGTTTTCGCAGAACATGGACATTATTTTCTTCTCTATGGCTGCCGGGAGGCTACACGGTGTGGCCACCACTATGTATGTATTTATTTATTCTTTTATATCGAGGATAATGGAATAAGCAATCGTGTGCTTTTTTACCTCCAGTCCCCGTATGTATGCAGTTTTTTTTGCAAATTTCATCTGTTCCCACCGGCACAAGATGGCCTACTTTTACGAAAAGCGGACCAGGATTTAATGTGTGCGCAGCACACGGGGCCTCGGTTTATAGTCTCATCCGAAAGACTTTTGGGGAGAGTGGAGTCAGCACTGATGTTAACTCCACTACAGGGCATGGGTATCTTACCAATCACACAGTGTTGGAAAACTGCATGAAATAGATTGAGGTAGATACACGGGTATGTCTGTCTGTCTGTCTGTCTGTCTGTCAGTCTGTGTGTCTGTCTGTCTGTCTGTCTGTCTGTCTGTCTGTCTGTGTGTCTGTGTTCTGTGTGTCTGTCTTGTGTGTCTGTTGTGTGTATGTATGTATGTATGTATGTATGTATGTATGTATGTATGTAATGTTGTATGTATGTATGTATGTATGTATGTTGTATGTATGTTATGTATGTATGTATGTATGTATGTTTGTGTTGTTGTTTGTTGTTGTTTGTTGTATGTATGTATGTATGTATGTATGTATGTATGTATGTATGTAGTAGTATGTATGTATGTATGTATGTATGTATGTATGTATGTATGTATGTATGTATGTATGTATGTATGTATGTATGTATGTATGTATGTATGTATGTATGTATGTATGTATGTATGTATGTATGTATGTATGTAATGTATGTTGTTGTATGTCTGTTTATTTGTATGTGTATGTATGTATGTATGTATGTATGATATTGTATGTATGTATGTATGTATGTATGTATGTATGTATGTATATGTATGTATGTATGTATGTATGTATGTATGTATGTATATGTATGTATGTATGTATGTATGTATACATGCATGCATTTTCGGAAGAGTAGGCCATCGTGTGCCGGTGGGAACAGATGACAAGATTTATAAAACTGCAGGCACATGGGGGCTAGATGTAAAAAGTACATGAGTGCTTATTTCATCATCCTCGATATAAAAAATATTTTTTAAAAATGTATGTATGTATGCATGTACTTATGTAAGTAGGGAGGTAGGTAGATAGGCAGGAAGTTATATAGGTAGGTAGGTAGGTAGGTAGGTAGGTAGGTAGGTAGGTAGTAGAGGTAGGTAGGTAGGTAGGTAGGTAGGTAGGTAGGTAGGTAGTAGGTAGGTAGGTAGTAGGTAGAGTAGGTAGGTAAGAAGATAGGTTGTAGGCGGGTATTTATGTTTAGGTAGATAGGTAGGAAGGAAAGTAGGTTTGTAGGCGGTATTTATGTTTTAGTAGGTAGTAGGTAGAGTAGGTAGGTAGGAAGTAGGTTTGTAGGCGGGTATTTATGTTTTAGGTAGGTAGGTAGGTAGGTAGTAGGCGAGGAGCAGGCAGGCAGGAGGTGAGGTAGGTAGGTAGGTAGGTAGTAGGTAGGGTAGGTAGGTAGGAGTAGGTAGGTAGGTAGGTAGGTAGGAGGTAGGTAGGTGAGGCAGGTAGGTAGGTAGGTAGGTAGGTAAAGGGAGTGTAGGTAGGTAGGAGTAGGTAGGTAGGTAGGTAGGTAGGTAGGCAGGAGCGTAGGTAGGTAGGTAGGTAGGTAGGTAGGTAGGTAGGTAGGACAGGCAGGCACGTAGGTAGGTAGGTAGGTAGGTAGGAGTAGGCACGTAGGTAGGTAGGTAGGTAGGCAGGCAGGTAGGCAGGCAGGTAGGCAGGCAGATAAGTACATATAGTCAGCACTCAGTGTTTCCCAGCTTGAGCCAGCCTGGACTTCATCAGCTGTGTCAGTGTCTCCTCTCTGCGCTGTTGTCTCCCCTGATGGCGGATGGCCCACAGGAACAGCAGCGGGTGGAGGGCGGAGTTGACGGTAACGCCAGCACCACCAGGCTGTCCTGCAACCCCTGACCCCCCTCCACCCCCCCTGACCTCACCCCCATCACCACCCCCAAAGCGAGCCACAGACAGCGGAGGTGACCATCACATTGCCCAGCATGTGAACGGAAGAAAACACGGAGCGCTGTGTGGGACTGAGAGCTATCCTGTACTTAGGCGTCCGTCTGTAGATGAGGGCTTGTTCAGCGATGATCACCACACTCCACACACAGTTGACTGTCACAGTGACCGTGAACCACTTGAACTCTCTCCAGGAGTTGTAGTGCTGGAACAGAGCCAGACGACACAGACCAGACTGGCCCTGCAGGCCCCAGCGTGACAGCCCGGGAAGAAAAGGAATCGATGCCATTACAAATCCAGCAGCCCACATGGCTGAACAGATAGTAGCTGTCAAATAAGGGTTGAACCGCCATGACTGGCTGGGATAGCAGAGAACAGTGAGGTGGTACATGCCCAGAAAGCAAACCAGCATCACTGACACAGCACTGGACAGGACCGAAAGAAACCCAGAGGCTTTGCAAGCCACACTGTTCGTCCAAGCTTTTTCCAATTGGAGGTAGTTTCCCTGAAAGATTTGATTTGCTATCACTGCAATGCTGACATGACATCCCATCAAAACACTAGCACACTGAAAATGAGTGGCTAGTGTCACGAAAGTCTTTGTTAACTCTTTGATGGCTGTTGCTGACAGCACGAAGCACAGCGCATTGCCGATGATGGCCAGAGCAGCGAGGAGCCAAAAGAAAAGGGTGTAGAGTTCAGTAGGGATCAGCCTCGTGCATGAGGGCAGAGCAGTGGGAGGCGTGGAGCATTTCACTTCACTGGACAGCTTAGGCAAAACATTCCCACAGCAAAGCCTGAAGTTTGAGGAGATAATGCGCTCTATATTATTCGATGTTGACAGTAAATTTAACGGAAAATCTATAACTGAATTTCCTGAAAGATCCACCTCTCTCAGGAGCGGAATGTTTTTAAAACCTCTCTGCCCAATGGACTCAATACGAGAGAATGACACGTTCAAAAACTGTCCACGAGGTAGATATAAGGACTCGTTGTTAAAAACAAAACTCAAACGAGTTTCAGACAGATCTATGTGTCTAAGTTCAAAGTGGACTTGTTTTGCCTTCCCCCAAGATATCGTGTCAAGAGGATTATCATTCAAGTGTAGCACTCTCAGGTTTGGTAGACCAAGGAAAAGTGCTAGAGGTACAGTTTTCAAATGATTATTACCAAGATTGATATACTTCAGGTTTAGAAACTTAATAAGTGAAATATTATAAAGAGAACAGTGGGATAAACTCAGATGGATAAGGTATGTATTTGTACTGAAATCTGCCAGTGACATTCGTGAACCTGTAGCATCCGCATATCGCAGCTGGGGGAAACGATGCGACTGAAATGGTCTGTGACACTGGAAAACATGGCCCTGACACTGGCAGTCTTCAGGACAGATCATGTCACACAGCCATTCGTCATCTCGCCGTGGACACTGACCCCAGCCATCACACAGATGTTCCCAGTGCACACAGACTGGGGAAGAATGGCAGCGGTAGAAACCTGGACACGTTGTTGTTTCACAGCCCTGCTCATCTTCTCCGTATATGCAGTCAGAAAATCCATTACACCGTGTGTAGACAGGCAGACAGTATAGCGATTCAGACTGACAAGGATAATGACTAGTTGGACAAGCGACATCTTCTGCCATGGTGTGCTGAGTAAAGAAGCCTGTCCCATCCAGGTTGATGTACAGCATCCCTGTCTTCTCCTTGTTCCAGTACTCATCAATATAGCCATGGTAATTGTCGCAGTCTCTCTCATCCGAATCATCTAGGCAGTCAGAATGCTGGTTGCAGTGTTGGCGCAGTGGTACACACTGACCGTTGGAGCAGAGAAATCCCGGGCAGGAGGGATGCTCGCAGAATGACTCATCTGCTCTGTCTGGGCAGTGTGGTCTCAGGTCACACACAAGGCTGTGGGGCACAGTTGTTATGTCATCATCACAGGTGAACATTGTATCTGTGTAGGGGACTCTCCTCTCAGGGAAGACTGTGTTTTGAAGTTGTGCGTTACTCACGTTTACAGAGGCAAAAGCTTCAAAAAACTTAGCGTCACTGCAGATGGTTTGGTGTGACAGAAATGTGTGTGTAAAGGAACTGTCGTCACAGACAAAGAAAGCCTGGTGTGTAAGAGTGAGGACATCTTGGGGCAAATGTAAATGGTTCAATGTGATACTTGAACTATCTGACTGCAAGTTTACCTCACACACAACTGAAGATATGTCGTAAGTGTATTCGTAAACCTCCATTGATCTCATGAACAGAATTGTAGGATCTCTGGAATGAGAGTTTCTCATGCTGTAGATCAAGGTGTCGTCAGACCATCTAGGAACCTTATGCAGTGTAAACGGCACACGAGGACCACCATCCAGTCTTTATGCCAACAGCCACGGTAAACTGGAAATAGTTCTTAAAAATGTGCAGGAAGTGTGTCTCTTCCTTTCTTGTTTTCAGTGTTGCCAACCTTCCCCCTATTTTCTGGCATTCATATTCTGCCAGTGTCTCCCGCAGCTGCACGTGGTGGACAATCTCCTGAAAACACTTGAGTCGTGAAGCCACCAGCCCCTGGCAGTGAGGGCTGCTGTGGGCACACTGCTCTGTTTCATCGCCTCCATCCTCACACTGGGGCTTTAGGTTACAGTCCAGATGCTGGCGTAAAGCGGAGTACTGAGGCACAGAGCAGTTAAACCGACCGCCAGCAAGCTGTAGGTGTTGGGGGTCCATGGGCAGAGCAGACAGGTAGAGTTTGAGGCCACTGTGGTAGTTGGGATTGTAGCCCAAATAAAATTTAATTTCAGGTGAGAAGTGTAGACAGCCATAGCTGCTGGGAAGTAAACCAACATGGCTGTGGTGCTTTGATCAGTGGCGTTGGGACTGGAAGAGATGAAAAATATCTTACATATGTCATGCATGGAAGATGAGTATTGTGCGTGCAATGGACACCGGTGTCGGACATCTGTTGGACACTGATGATCATGGTGGTAGGTAACGGTAGTCTCCATTCGCTATGAAAACGCAGCTGAGTATATTCCGTGCCTAAGTAAGGCGTGGTTATGTATCTGGAATACTCTTCGGCATCACTCACAATAAAGCTTTCATATTCAACGATCTCAATCCGTACACTAAGTGGAGGGTTGTTTCTGTGTTCTATCATCAATAGATTCGTGTACATTCCTATGAACATTTGTTCTAGACTATGAATGTTGCATCTTATGTAATAATCAAAAGTTGTCGCAAATTCATCGTAGATTTTGGACACCTGTGTGCTCCATTTCCTTGACCCACACCAGTACTCGTGACGCTGGACGAAAGCTCGCACTTTCCTGTAGACCACAGGCCCTCTGGCCAACAGTTTGCAGAAAGTGGCGCCACTGCCACACACTCCGTACACCACACCCTGACGGGCCGTGTACTCGGGTAGGTTGTCCTGGCAGTCTGACACATTGACCTTCAGCACTGTGCTCTCTGCTCGGCTTGGGTTCAGGATGAACTCCACACCTGGACACACGCTCTTCATCTCCGGGGCACCGGCAGTGAGGTTGTCCTGGACTGTGGCCTCAGCAAAGACAAAGCACTGCCAAACCTGCAGTGCCCAGAACACTGAAACACAGGTGGAGAACATAACAGGTAAACAGCTAAAGGTGTCCTATAACCAATGTGGTCCTAGGGGAACGAGGCGTCAGAGACCTCAGCTTCTCTAGGGGCCAGCATATTGAGGGCGGCACCCATCTCCTCTTCCTCGAGAATGTACTGAGTCTTTATTGTTCTGGTAACTACTATGTCAAGTTGTCATGTCTTCAGGGGGGTCACGGTCGCCAGACTACGGGATAGATAGATAGATAGATAGATAGATAGATAGATAGATAGATAGATAGATAGATAGATAGATAGATAGATAGATAGATAGATAGATAGATAGATAGATAGATAGATAGATAGATAGATAGATAGATAGAGATAGATAGATAGACAGACAGATAGATAGATAGATAGATTAACAGACAGACAGACAGACAGACAGACAGATAGATTGATAGATAGATAGATAGATACAGACAGACAGACAGACAGAAGATAGATAGATAGATAGATAGATAGATAGATAGATAGATAGATAGAAATAGATAGATAGATAGATAGATAGATAGATAGATAGATAGATAGATAGATAGATAGATAGACAGATAGATAGATAGATAGATAGATAGATAGACAGACAGACAGACAGACAGACAGACAGACAGATAGATAGATGATAGATAGATAGATAGATAGATAGATAGACAGACAGACAGACAGACAGACAGACAGAAGACAGATAGATAGATAGAAGATAGATAGATAGAAAGATAGATAGATAGATAGATAGATAGATAAGATAGATAGAGTAGATAGATAGATAGATAGAATAGATAGAAGATATAGATAGATAAGAACTACCATGGATGGCACAAGCACTTCTTTTGAAGTTAACTGTCAGTCATTGTAAAACATAAAACTTTCGTGATTTTGATTGGTAGATAGTTTCTTCAACCAGATTTTTTCCAGAAAAAAGCCAAAATTCAGCAACCAACCAAACATATCTCCAGCCAACAACTTCCATCTTGGTGGTTTACAGAAGCTGTGTGATCAGTGAGATACGTGTGCGTCGTGACAGCCATCTTGTGCCTATTTCTGGTACCATAAGTTCTTCTTTCAGTGTAGTGTCTGTTCATATAAGTGATATCAGACACAGGAAAGGAAAATCGCCAGAATGCAAACAAACAGGAAAGAAGAGAGAATTAGGGAAGAGGGGATTAGTTACTTGTAAAACTTTTAACCAATGACAGAAAAGAAATATAAAAATATTATAATAGTTGATCGTGATCCAAAACTGTTTGTTACAATTTACACTATTTTGGTTTCTCAGGTGTGTGGTATTATACATTTAGCATTAGTGTCATTACTACTAAATATAAGCTGTCACTTAACGCCCTTTTCCCGCTAATGTCTGTTCTATTTTACTATCGAAATCGGAGAACAGATCAAGGTATAGGGCTAAATCAGTGCAGAAAAAAAATGACTCCGGAAAGAAAGGTCAAATCATTCAAACCAGAACTTGACCCAAACTGGCATCTATTCCAATCTAAGTTTGGGAGAACATGGAATCACAGTATTCGCGTATCTTACAGTCCCTCAGTTGAAAAGAAAGAAAGAAAACAAAGTAGAGAGAAGAAAAGAGCGGTGTGTGAAGACAAGGAACGAAAGTGATGACTGCCACACTACAACCTCTTGTGTACAGTAGAGTTTGAATGGTAAGTCCTGGATGCTGGCTGACAGCCTTAGCCAGATGATGATGATGATGATGATGATGATGATGATGATGATGATGATGATGATGATGATGATGATATATAATAATAATAATAATAATAATAATAATAATAATAATAATAATAATAATATAATAGTCAAGTCAAGTCAAGTCAAGTCAAGTCAAAACACTTTAATCATCCCTGAAGGGCAATTACAATACTGACAGGCATATTGATACAAATCATAATCAAACACACGAAGTGCTACATTTCATATTTGTTCAAACATTATATAACTTCAAATAAAATGTCACAAACACTCACACTCTACGCGCGCGCGCTCGCACACACGCAAACACACGCATACACACACACCAATGTGTAATACAATGTTCTTCAAAACCATTGACTAGAAAAGACATATGATCACCATTATTTACACATTATACGCACGCGTTCGGACCCGCCATATACATGCATGCACGCACGCACGCACACACACACACACACACACACACACACACACACACACACACACACACACACACACACACACACACACACACACACACACACACACACACACACCACACACACAACCACACGACGCGCCGCCGCTCCCCTCCCCATACAATCCACACCCACCCGCCCCCACTCTCACACTTACACAAACGCTCCCCCCCCCTACCCATACACACCATCCACATCCCACCCGTCCCCTCCCCCCCCCCCCCCACAATTGCTAGAAAGACATGTGAATTTACAAGCAATTCAAAAAATCAATAAAGCCAAAAATAAGACATACTTATTTTATGAGTACACATGCATGTATTGCACGCCTGTATGCATTGGCTACAAACATAACAGTGGCAGGTAAGTAATTCAGAGATTTTGAAACATACACCACACACACACACAACACACACACACACACACACACACACACACACACACACACACACACACACACACACACACACACACACACACACACAACACACACACACACAAAGAGCAAATAAACAAACAAACAAAAACAAAAAAACAAAACAACACCTCAGTCAGTGTTATTATGAGTTTAGAACTCGGATAGCTACTGGCACAAAGGAATTCCTTTTTCTGTTTGTTTTGCTGTTGTGGCATTGAAAACGATGTCCTGAAGGCAACAATTGAAATCTGAAAACAGAGCGTGGGAGGAATCGGCCGAAAAGGCTGTTGCTTTGCGTACAAGCTGCTGATTACAAAACGACCTGAGGTCTCTTTGTTCTTCTCCCATAACTTTAGAGCAGATTCTCACAATTCTCTGAAGACCATTCTTGTTCTTAATGCTAAGGTTATTGTACCAGCAAATGAAAGCAAAACTTAAAACGCTCTCTATATAAGACTTGTAGAACAAAGAAAGAATCTTTTTGTCGACAAAAAATGAGTTAAGCTTCTCAGAAAATACACACGTTGTTGCCCCTTTTTGACAATGGCGTCAGTAATAATAATAATACTAAATAAATAATAATAATAATATAATATATAATATAATAATAATAATAATAACCAAAATAATAATAAATAATAATAATAATAATAATAATAATAATAATAATAATAATAAAAAAAAAAAATGAAAAATATAAATGACCTAATGACAACATGGTCAGACTGATTCACCAGTATGGGGAGTGCTCCTTTTTCGTGGACGACTCTGCTCTCCACGTCACGGACAGAACTTTGGTGTGTGAGTTCCGGCAGCTTCAGCTATGTGTGTACATGGTACAGGAGATGGGCTGAGGACAACACATTCAACTTTTCCGCCATGAAGACCAAATGTATCCACTTCAATAGCAAGTTCACAAAACACTACCCCAATCCTGTCTTCTGCCTGGGAAACTCCTGGCATGGACACAGGCTAAGTTCTTCGCGATCAGTTTCTTGACCAAAGGCCGAATTTTCAAAGTCATAATTATTCAACACGAGAACGTCCTGTCAGAAAGCCCCGAAGCTTGTGTGGAGGATCATCAATCACCTGAAGAGCTGACCCACAGGCCATGCTGCATCTCCACAGAACACTGGTGTTTTCCCAGTCAGGTTAGGACTGACAAGTTTAAGGGTCAGTGAGGCCTTCACGGCTTTTGAACAGTAACACCCTGTCCTTTCTTCCCTCGTAAACTAGGGTGTTCAACCTGAGTAAACTGAACATTGAATGATTTGCCATGATCGTGAGGTCTAAAGGAGGAAATTCAGGTGTCTTTTCAAACCGCTCTTCATTAAAGTTTAGAACCAACTGCAATAGGGACACTCCATTCCGAAGCTGGAGGAGAATGTAGTGTACTGCTTGATTACACACAACCTTTCCCTGTTTGTACACAAGTATCCACATGGGTTTGTGCCAGGAACTGTTGAAAAGAAAGCAGTCCAGTGGAAGAGTGTTCAACCCCCATCTCCTCGTCTGAAGTGACCAGCTCTGTGATTTGAAGAACTGGCCAACTATAGCGCGGAAAACTGAGCCGTTTGTGTTAATTAATTAATATTAATTAATTAAGCATTTATGTATTTATTTATTCATTCTTTTATATCGAAGATAATAGAGTAAATACTCATGTGCTTTTTTTTTTACATCCAGTCCCCTGTGTATGCAGTTTTGTCAATCTTGTCATCTGTTCACACCGGCACACGATGGCCTACTCTTACAAGCAGGAATTAACGTGTGCGATATGACAAGGGCTTTGGACATGGTTTTGTATTGTCACAATCTCTTTTGTCTGTCGCTGGCCTTAGGAGAAGTCCAAGGCTAAGGCGTTGTCAGAAAGAAACTTCTCCCAGTCCAGAGTTAGGCACAGTGTATGGAGTACCTGCGGTTCTCTTTGTGTGTGTGTGTGTGTGTGTGTGTTTTGTGTGGTGTGATTTCAGACCATGGCTCATGAGGCTTTGGCAGCTGGGCTTACACCAGTCAGGTGTGAATTGTTCATGAGACCCAAGATGTCCTAAACATCAGAATGTCTGAATTTCCTGTCCCAAAGAATGTCCTTCAACATCAGAATGTCCTGAATTGTTCATGAGACCAAGATGTCCTAAACATCAGAATGTCTTGATTCTTTCCCAAAGATGTCCTAAACATCAGAATGTCCTGAATTGTTCATGAGACCCAAGATGTCCTAAACATCAGAATGTCCTGAATTCTTCCCAAAGATGTCCTAAACATCAGAATGTTCTGAATTGTTCATGAAACCAAAGATTTCTTAAACATCAGAATGTCCTAAACCGTCATCCCATCTTTCCTCCCCATTCACCTCCCTCCCCCTCTCTGGTGAATCAGCAGACTCAGGCTGATCTCAGATTCCATATAATTATATATATATATATATATATATATATATATATATATATATTATATATATATATATATATATATATATATATATATATATATATATCACTCACTCAGTCCCATGTCCCAAAGGACGTAAGGGGGACATGAGAGAAGACGCAACAGAGATCTTTTTCCATGCTTCACGATCCTGTGTGGCTAGTAGGAGGTGTTGTAGGGGTTGGGCGGTCCAGTCTTTGATGTTGTCAACCCATGATTTCTTTTGGCGGCCTCTTCTTCTCTTGCCCTCGACGGTTCTTGCAGGATGGTTTTTGCTAGGGTGTTGTGTCTTGTGGCGTGACCAAATCACATCAGCTTTCTCCTCTTTATGGTGGAGAGCAAAGGCTCTTGGGGGCCCACACGCTTTTTGATTTCTTCTTTCACATGTATAGTTATTGGTCTTGTGTTCTTTGTATGATATTTTGAGGAGTCTTCTGTGGCACTTGTTCTCGAATGCTTGGATTCTCCTCTCTAACTCTGCTGTCAGAGTCCATGATTCACAGCCATATAGGAGGATAGATATCACGAGGGATTTGTAAAGGTGGTATTTGGTGCAGAAGCTGATGTTGTTGCTTCTGATGATCTTCTCGAGTCTGACTAGAGCAGATGTTGCTGTTGCAATTCGAGCTTTCACTTCATTGTTTGATGTGCCATCTTTTGTTAGGATGGAGCCTAAGTATTTGAATTGGCTCACCTCTTCTAGTGTTTCTCCATTCATCTTTATTTCCGTGATGTCATTACTCGCGCTGTTGACCATGATCTTTGATTTCTCTGTACTGACCTCCATGCCGTATGCGCTCGCTCGATCTGTTAGACTGTCTGTGAGGATTTGCAGTTCTTGTTTGCTGCTGCCCATGAGGTCAATGTCATCTGCAAATCTGAGGTTGCAAAGGGGTCTTCCACCAATGGAGATGGAAGTGTGGTGGTTTTGCAGTGTCTCTGTCATGATGTTTTCGAGGAAGAGGTTGAAGAGTACAGGTGAGAGAAGTCAGCCCTGGCGAACCCCAACCGTGGTCTTGAAGAACTCGTCCACGTGATTGTTCATGAAAACTGCACTTTTTGCGTTCTCGTACAGAGCCTTGATGACTTCAATTAGGCAGCTGTCAATGTTGAAGTGCCTGAGTACTTGCCAGAGGCCGTCATGCCATACCCTGTCAAAGGCCTTTTTAAAGTCTATGAAATTGTGGTACAAGTCTTTTTGGTGTTGGAGATGCTTCTCTATCAGAATTCTCAGATTGAAATTTGTTCCATTGTGCTGCGTTTTGGTCTAAACTCCGCTTGTTCTTCTGCCAGGAGTTTTTCCGCTTGGTTTTTCAGTCTGTTGAGGACTACATGCAGCATGGTCTTGCTAGGATGACTTATGAGACTGATGGTTCTGTAGTTCTGGCATTTCTTGAGGTTTCCTTTCTTTGGCAGGGTATTACAAGAGACTGTTTCCATTTTTTTGGCCATTCTTTGGTGTCGTGGATCTTCTGACAAAGTTCTGTGAATCGCCTTGCTGTTTCATTCCCTCCATTTTTTATGAGTTCAGCTGGGATGTTATCGATTCCAGGGGACTTCCCCTTCTTCAATTGTTTAATAGCTGCATCTACTTCACACCTTAGTATTGGTGGGTCTTTATCTTGGTGTTCAGGGGGTTTGTCAGAAACTATGTTGGTATCTGGGCATAGTGGGTAGTTGTACAATCCCTCACAGTGTTCTGTCCAGCGTTGGAGGATGGCATTGTTTTCCGTTAAAGATTTCCTTCTTTGTCTTCAATAACAGAGGCTTTAGGCTGTGTGGTTTTCGTTAGTGCTTTCAAAGTGTCGTAAGCTGTTTTGCTGTTTCCCTTGGTCATTCCAGCTTCGATGTTGTTGCATTGTTCTTCTATCCACCCTTCTTTGGCTTCTCTCATCTTTTTCCTCACTTCTCTGTGGCTATCTATGTACTTCTTGTAAGCTTCTTGACTTGTGAACTTTTGATTCTTAAGTTCTCTTCTTTTGTCACAGAGGTCAAGAACCTCATTTGTCACCCAGGGTTGTTTCTTTGTTCTGCTTCTTCCTAATGTTTCTTCTGCTGCTGTCGTTAGCACTTCTTTGATGTTGTTGGCCAATGTGTCCACATCATTGTCGATGGCTGTGAGTGCGGCGAACTTTCCTCCTATGTTGGCTTGGAAGATCTCAACCACTGTTGGGTCTTTGAGTTTTTCCAGGTCGAATCTTATGCGTGGGCTTTTTGGCTGTTGTTTTGCTTTCAGTTTCAGCCTGATGGTGGTAAGTACAAGGTCGTGGTCACTGCCAATGTCAGCTCCTGGGAATGTTCTTGTGTTTGCCTTGTTTATGCTGGATTTGAATCTTTGGGGTGACAGAATGTAATCAATTTGATTATGAATCAGACCATTTGGTGAGTGCCAGGTTGATGTTCTGGATGGCTTGTGAGGGTGGAGTGTGTTAGCCAAAGTCAGTTTGTGCTTCTTTGCGAATTCCAGCAGCCGCTGTCCTCTGTCATTTGTTTCTCCCAGTCCAAATCGTCCTGTGGTTCCTGCCCAGGTGTCATAGGCATCAGGTCCCACCTTAGCATTCCAGTCGCCTTCCACAATAATGATGTCTTTTTTTGGGCGTTTTGGAGATGACGTTTTCAAGTTCTTCATAGAATTCTTCTATCTGATCATCATCGTAGTCAGATGTTGGAGCATACACTTGGATGATGGTGAGATTCTGGGTTTTGCAGAAACTCTGATTGAGATGAGTCTGCTGGATACTGGTGTGCAGCTGATGATGTTTGACACAATCTCTTTCCTGACAATAAAGCCTACTCCATGTTGATGTAGTTTCTCTTCTCCGCTGTACCATATTTTGTGGCCATCTTGCGTGGTTGTTTCTCCGAAGCCAATCCATCTGACTTCCGCAAGCCCTATGATGTCCAATTTATACCTCTGTAATTCATGTGTAAGTTCCTGTACTCTTCCTGTTTGGTACAGAGTCTTTACATTCCATGTACCAACGGTTGCCCCTTTAGATGGAAGCTTTAGAGTTGGTTCTGCCCCAGTAGCACACTTGTCACTCCCCACCCTGGAGGCTTGCAGTGGGTAGCGCGGTCGTTGTTGATCCGGGCCTCGACCGATCCGGCATGTCTTTCTCTTTTGTTTTTCTCATCATGTCCTTCTCACACACACACACACCACACACACACACACAATATATTTATATATATATATTATATATATATTATATATTATATATATATATATTTATATAGTGTGTTTTGTGTGTGGTGTGTGTGTGTGTGGGTGTGTGTGTGTGTGTGTGTGTGTGTGTGTGTGTGTGTGTGCTGTGCGTGCGTGCGTGCGTGCGTTGCGTGTGTGTGCTTGTCAGCTGATTCCAATGTGGGGTCAGGATTTTTTAGCTTCAGCTTCCAAATCAATCCTTTGGTCTGTATACATCAATATTCGTGCAACCAAACTTTAATATAACAGGTCGTGTGTGGACATTTTAAAGTCATTATTTTGCTTGCTGAATGGTGCAACGTTCTTTTTCAAGTTAGTGGAGCTGACTGAAATTCTGTCTAATGGTTAAGACAACAAAAAGACCCTAAGTTTTTCATATTTTTTTTTCTGCATGAGCAGTAAGTGAGAATTCCCTTCTTTTCTTGATAATGATGTCTGGTGGTTGCTAGTTATTGAAAAATATTTTACAGATACCAAGGTAAAAGCAGAATTTTACAGATCTCACCAAAGTAAAAGCAGAATTTTACAGATCTTACCAAGGTAACAGCAGAATTTTACACATCTTACCAAGGTAACAGCAGAATTTTACAATCTTACCAAGGTAAAAGCAGAAGTTTTACAGATCTTACCAAGGTAACAGCAGAATTTTACAGATCTTACCAAGGTAACAGCAGAATTTTACAGATCTTACCAAGGTAACAGTAGAATTTTACAGATCTTACCAAGGTAAACAGCAGAATTTTACAGATCTTACCAAGGTAACAGCAGAATTTTTACTAGGATCTTTACCAAGGTAAAAGCAGAATTTTACAGATCTTACCAAGGTAAAAGCAGAATTTTACAGATCTTACCAAGGTAAAAGCAGAATGAATTTACGAAAAGGAAATTACAGATCTACCAAGGTAAAAGCAGAATTAATTTGTACAGAATTCATTACCAAGGTAAAGCAGAATTTTACAGATCTACCAAGTTAAAAGCAGAATTTACAGATTCCATAAAAGCAGATTGATTAAAAAAGTCAGAATTTGACAGATCTCCGTCACTCAAGTTAAAAGCGCAGAATTTGACAGATCTCACCAAGGTAAAAGCAGAATTTGACAGATCCAGTAAATGAACAGATCTCACCAAAGTAACAGCAGAATTTTACAGATCTCACCAAAGTAACAGCAGAATTTTACATATCTTACCAAGGTAAAAGCAGAATTTTACAGATCTTACCAAGGTAAAAGCAGAATTTGACAGATCTTACCAAGGTAACAGCAGAATTTTCCATAGTGATTGGGACTGAGAAGATGTTAGTAATGTTTTTGTTTTGTGTTGTGTTGGCTAACTGAATTTGCCAGCTATTGATCAACTGTTATGACTGGTTTAGTGAAAGTGGGTCTAGGTGTTGGAGCTGACTACACCCATGATACTTTTGATTTTTATCATTTATTTAAATTTTATTCTTTTATATCGAGGACAATGGAATAAGCACCCGTTGTGCTTATTTACACCCAGTCCCAGTGTGTTTGCAGTTTTGTAAATCTTGTCATCTGTTCCCATCGGCACACGGCCTACTCTTACGAAAAGCGGAACAAGATTTAAACGTGTGCGCAAGATATTCTGTTTAAGATTTTGGTCTCTGGATCTATTCTATGACTAGATTTCACACTAGAATATAGAATTTCATATGTAACTAATCATGAGTATCCTTCATGTGTGTAAAACGATACGTGTGCATTAGTAACTGTTACGAGGGTAGACAACCGTTTGGACTTGAATTGGGGTAATTCGGAAGAGTTAGTGCTCTTTATGCTTGAGCATTTTGGATTAGGAGTTCGTGGTAGGTCTTTTTTCCTCGCCCGAGTAATTCCTTCTTAGATACACAGCACGTTGTTCCATGTAGTCTTCTGCTATGAGAGGACGGTTACATTCTGTCTTTCTCTAGGGAACAGATGACAAGATTTACAAAACTGCATACACACGGGTACAGGATGTAAAAAAGCACAGGAGTGCTTATTCCATTATCCCGATATAAAAGAATTAATAATAAATATGATGACGACTACCAATAATGAGAACAAGGATGACTGAGGTAATTTTTAGTTATGACATGTATAATGTGCAATAATGGCACAACAACAAAACATGATGAAATCGCGACAGATATGATACAATTAATTACATAATTAAATATAACTTAGATGAGGACAAATGAATAAAGCAAGTTATTTAGTAACAGTTGTCAATTATAGTGAACATGAAGTATTTACAAAACACATGTTACAGGATGTCAAAGGAAAAGACATTGTGCCTTGATCTTTCCCTATCAGGTAGTAATAAGGATAATAAGTTTGATAATAATCAAATCTAAAAATTACAACTTGATTTATCCAATGATTTAATGTATCTTATATTATATAATTGAGTAATGTATCTATATATCTATTATATGTGGATAATGGAGGATACATATAGTGAATAATAATAATTAATAATATATAATAATATATAATAATAATTAATATATTCAACAACACATACATATAAAAAACAATAATTAATGATGATAATATCAATACACAAAAACCATCATATATATATAATTAATATGATAATAATTAATAATAATAATAATAATAATAATAATAATAATAATAATAATAATATAATAATAATAATAATAATAATAATAATAAAAGGCAGCTGTCACTGGTGTCCATTGCTGCAGTAGAATGTACATTACCAGCATGGGCTTCTCTGTCTGGTCACTCTTGTCAAACACAGGTAAAAAGCTTTGATATTCATTTATTTGTTTGTTTTTATTATTTATTTATTTATTTATTTATTTATTTGTCATTCATTCATTTATTTATTTTTTATATAGAGGATAATGGAATAAGCACTCATGTGCTTTTTTTTTTTACATCCAATCGAGGTGTGCATGCAGTTTTGTAAAATCTTGTAATCTCTTCCCACCGGCACACAATGGCCCACTCTATACGAAGAGCGGAACAAGATTTAAGGTGTGCTATAGCTTCTGAGCTTTTGAACCATCATGTGTGTTTTCTAACTAAATTGTTTTATTCTTTTGTTTAAAAAAAAAAAAGAAACCCTCATGTGTGTGTCTTCTTACATCCAGTACCCGTGGGACTGTGCTTATGTCATGT
>CM060338.1:2996620-3009120 GCA_030674155.1 Stramonita haemastoma
AGGAGAAGAGAGAGAGAGAGAGAGAGAGAGAGAGAGAGAGAGGAGAGAGAGAGAGAACTACAATATCCGTCTCTCTGTATATATATATATATATATATATATATATATATATATATATATATATATATATATATATATATATATATATATATATATATATATATATATACAATGCATGTGTGTGTGCTGAAGTGCTACATCACTGTTACGCTCTCTGTCAAAGCCTGCAGCAGTATCCTCACAGTGGAACGGGGTGACGTTAATGTTAAATGTCACAGCCCACAGCACAGATGACGCACAGCTGTCAGCGCCTTGTAAATCATCCCTGGTGTCACTTTCCACAGAACACGAGAAGAAGCCCGTTCTAGAACTACATGCATGCCCATAAAAGGTCACACATTCTGAGTGATGAATCATTTTCACACACACAGAGGTTTCCATAACCTGTACAGGTTTGCCTCAGACCAGCTTTCCAGCAGGAGTCAGAGTGTATATAACTGTTATTATGTGTTTATCTTTCATAAACACCATGTATTATTGTATCATTTTATTATGTACATAGTTGCCCTTCATGGGATGATGAAAGTGTTTTTGACTTGACTTGACTTGACTCCACGCAGGGCAAGGTTAGAGAGCATCTCTCTATCAGGAATCAAACTATAAATTTTAATAATATTATCTTTTGCCTGGTGTGCAATTGTGGATCCCTTTGTCGGTTTTCACCCTTAACCCCCCCCCCCCCCCCCCTAGTGAGGCTAACGGACCGTGGCGGGGCAGGACCTTACTGGCTGGGGGCTGGTCAGCTTTAATTAAGGCGGTCAGTAGATGACCAGTGAGATGCGATGACCTCTCCCTCTCTTGGAAACAGCCTCTGGTGTCTGACTACGCCAATGGAGTTTTCAGACTTGTAGCCGGTAGAATGCTGCTTTCCCACAGTGAACACATCCAACATCCCTCAGTCAAGAGGGCTATGTTTAGTGCGCCCTTTCCTTTGACCCTGTCCAACGTGGTCAGTTCCTGCTATAAATAGCACCAGCTGGCCCCACCTGGACTGGGATGGGATGGATTAATTAGCGGCTGAGAGGAGCTGAAAGAGGGGGGATGTGACTGTGCTTCCTGTGTTGTGTCCACGATGCAAAGTGAAGCTGGAGTGACCTCTCCAGAGCATCAAGTCTCGGGAGTAAGTATGGAGGGCAAGCTGTTACCCATGCAGCAGACCCCACCCCCTCCCCTCTCCTCTGTTCAGGTGTCGGGAATAGCCCTTTAGAAAGGCAACCCCCGAAATACGTGGTTCCAGTGCCACCGTGCCAGAACATTGCCGTATACAGCTTATGGCTGCCTTGGGGACTCCGACTCCCGATTTTTCCTCACGGTTGACTCTTAAGGCCTTTCCTATGAGTAAGTATGGCCGCAAGGCGGCAGAGGTTTGAACTCCGAGTTTTCCTTCCCTAGATGAACTGTCTTCTCAGACTGATGAGCTCCATCTACCCAATGACGCAGGTAGTGCTGACTTAATTATATGGTTGCCAGTAGCAGAGGAGACCTTTGACCTGAACATCTTTTTATAGCAGCTTCTTCTTTTTTTCTTCTTCTTTTTTTTCTCTTCTTCTTCTTCTTCTTCTTCTTCTTCTTCTTCTTCTTCTTCTTCTTCTTCTTCTTCTTTTCTTCTTCTTCTTCTTCTTCTTCTCTCTCCTTCTTCTCTTCTTCCCAGGATTTCTTTCTTTTAACATTTAACTACAACACCTCCAAGTTTGTTGAGCAGATTTTTTCCCAGTTCATTGCATTTATTTACAGGAGATTATGTTCCTTTTCCCCAACTGTCAACCTACTTCCTTCACATTTGCCTACAACACGAATTAACTCTATGCTTTGTTGCCGATATGTCAATTATGTTTTATCTGAATTGGAAGATTTAGTGCTCAAGTCTTTTTTGAAAATACATCTATTCAGTTGGGTTTGTTTTTTTAACTCAACAACGCCATTTTAATGTAACAACAAAAACTCTATACACTAAACCAGATAAATCAATTCTTTTATATTTTACTGGTCAAGAAATGAGATTAAACTTTTTGCTTGATTATAAATTTGAAATAATTCAATAAATCGATATGTTTCGAACATTGTAAAATGCAAAACGTAACGCCAGCCTAAGAAATGGCAAAGGAAGTCTGGTGCGTGGCGTTTGTAGATTTGCACCATGTATAATAATCATTCTGTACCTGTGACACATTAATTCAGAAAGCACTTAAGGTACACCATGTGTAATATATCATTCTGTACCTGTGACACATTAATTCAGAAAGCACTTAAGGTACACCATGTGTAATGTATCATTCTGTACCTGTGAAACATTGATTCAGAAAGCACTTAAGGTACACCATGTATGATAATCATTCTGTACCTGTGGAACATTGATTCAGAAAGCACTTAAGGTACACCATGTATAATAATCATTCTGTACCTGTGACACATTAATTCAGAAAGCACTTAAGGTGCACCATGTATAATATATCCTTCTGTACCTGTGGAACACTGATTCAGAAACCCTCTTGTTGTTGAATTCTACAGAGCTAAACTGCCTGTAGATTTTGAATTCTTTTAAAGTTTTCTACCCCAAACTGACATAGTCTACTCCTGAGACAATTGTCTGTGTGCATGACAAGCTATCAAGCTGAAATTTTGTCACAAGCTAGATATATCTTTGTACTTGCATTTTAAGACAAGTTTACATGTCTGGTCACAAAATGTCGTGTCGTTGTCACCTTATTTGTCACCAATCAAAGGTAAAAGTATGTTGTATACAATAAACCAGCAAAATATATATGGAATAGACACAAATTCATACATGTAAGTGTTGAATAAAGAACTGATGCCTAGCTAACGTGTTTATTAATGTTTGTGTGCAATTGTACTTCAAGGATGTGTCACACAATGTCCTCATAACACCTATTGTTTTATATGTCTTGATGAGGCATACTTTTTGTTTAACTGGTTTTTTGTCTTTTGAAAACAAGGAATATTCAATCAATAGCTTACCTATATACTGCATTTCAGATGTCTATGTCTTACCACATGTTTGTTAAGTGCACAGAAGTGTAATATTGTACATAAGTGTCACATTGTCACCAGTGTCACCACACAGGTGTGACAAACATGAAACAACACAGAACTTCTGTAATTCTACAAAATTTTAATCGTGATAGCCTTTAAAGTAGTCATAGTGATGGCACAGGGACACATCACATCACAGAAAGCACAAAATGTGGATGTGTCGGGGGTGTACCTATCGCTGTCACCTGTGGCATCTTGGCAGACTTGAGGTCTATTTTCTTTTCCTTCTCGGTATTTTCGTCATCAGCAAATCTGTCCGTTGAGTTTCAAATAAAAAGTGTGGTATTAACTAGAAAATAGACAAAAGGCGTCACATTTTCTGGCGTTTATGCTGCGGACCTCCCCCCCCCCGTCAAATTTCTCCACAGCGTGTGGGTAGCACAGGTCGCCACGCTTGCAGGAATGTGCCGTGTAGTCGGGTTCATTCTTCTCTCTAACTGCGTTATTTCCTTTCTCTTCTCCCCCGTCAGCTTTTTATTTCTGACTCACTTAATATTTATCATTGAATTTTTTCTACTTCCAATGCAAACACGTTCATTTTATTGTCTAGTTAGTTAGATGAATCGTCTGCTACCAACGAAGACGCCATTTTTTTTCGCCACGCGTTATGAGTGAAAGGCGTTTCTATCGCCAGCCTTGCTTTCTTCCTTCCCTCCCAAGTACACACTGTTAGTGGTCTAAATTTATCACTGGCACCATCTGAAACCTTCCCTGCATCGCCCCACCAAATTTCAGACACATTGTGTGAGAACCACGAGGTATGTGTGTGATGGAAAAGTACTGCCCACGTGGTCAGGACCAACGGGCGGCTACGGCCGCAACGGAATCTAGCAGCAGGTGCTGTTACGGGCGGCTGCGGCCGCAACGGGGCTAAGACGGTTTTAAGGTACACCATGTGTAATATATCCTTCTGTACCTGTGGAACACTGATTCAGAAAGCACCTGAGGTGCACCATGTATAATATATCCTTCTGTACCTGTGGAACACTGATTCAGAAAGCACTTAGGACGTGTGGGGAAGAGTAAGCTCCATCACCGCACTGCATCCCAAATGGCTCAGCAACTGTCTGGTATTCTGCCAACCTTCTCCAGCCAGTGTATCCAGCCCTTCGTTCTCAACAACTGGGGATACGGGATAGCCTAGAGGTCAGAACATTGCGCTCGCAATCTGACGACCCGGGTTCAATTCCTGTTTGAGGGGATATTTACCCTGGAGTTAACATCCGTGCTGACTCCACTCTCCCCAACAGCCGTTCGGGTGAGACTGTAAACCCAGGCCTCGTGTGCAAACGCACGGAGACCATCTTGCGCACATGTTACATCCTGTCCCGCTTTTCGTGAGAGTAGGCCATTGTGTGCCGGTGGGAACAGATGACAAGAGTTACAAAACTGCATACACACGGGAACTGGATGTAAAACAGCACACGAGTGCTTATTCCATTATCCTCGATATAAAAGATTAACTAACTAAATAATAACTTCATGATTATGTCTGCAGCATTTACTGACGAATCAAATTTACATAGGAGAACCATCGATGAATGTGAAGACAATGTGCAGAGAACTGTGGAGCGATTTGAAACTCTTGGGTCCGTGATCTATAGAGATAAAACTGTTCCTTCACCATGTAAGGAGATAAATATCTCTTAGGTTTTGGGTGACTCTGAAAATATGACAGTTACATTGTCTTACTACAAAGTATAAAAAAAGAGAAAATTCTTGCAGTTATGTTAAACGAAAGAAGAAAGTGGGAATCAGACATTTGTCCAGAATTGTTCTGCTCCTAGTGTCTGCATTCCGTGTGGTTATCTAAGTATCACTGAATGAGAGACATTTGGAGAGAAACAAAGCATGAGACAAAGAACTTAAGTACCACTGAATGAGAGACATTTGGAGAGAAACAAAGCATGAGACAAAGAACTTAAGTACCACTGAATGAGAGACATTTGGAGAGAAACAAAGCATGAGACAAAGAAACATAGTGAAGGAAAAACTGTTTTGATGCATTGACACATGTTGGAGATTTGGAGTCCCCAGGGCGGCTCGGGGCTGTATACAAAAAACAAAACCAATAGGTAGGCGCTGCACTTGTGACGACGCGCTCTCCCAAGGGAGAGCAGCCCGAATTTCACTCAGAAATCTGCTGTGACATAAAGTGGTACAAAATACAATAAAAGTAAATGTAACTTGTGAAGCTGAGTGTGTTAGACTGATGGATTTCAAGAACGTTGAAAATACTATATTCATCACTGATGTTCACTGACTACAACAGATGAGAGGCGCTAGGTGTTACTGCAAGGTTGGGGAGCTGTCTAGGAATCCAAACAAACATGCAGCAGGTTGGCTGATGCGGATGGAAGCCATCATAGCAGTGCTCTTCAACTTTCGGCCATTGAGTATGCCTTACTATACTTCAAAGAAGATTTGTCCGGAAAAACTATCACCATTCTAGCAGACACCTAACATATGCAATGTTTGCTGTCTAAGAATCAGGGGTGGGTATCATCTACCCAGCTAACAATTCAGCCCATAGTCTGGAAAAGGTGCCAAAAGAGAGACTCTGCTGACAATAGTCCATATTTCAGGAATACCTCTCAAAACATCTTGATATCTTGACAAGATGTACACATTTGCATACACACGGGAACTGGATGTAAGAAAGCACACGAGAGTTTATTCCATTATCCTTGATATAAAAGAATAAATAAATTTAAAAAATACAATTGATGACAGAACTGTGAGGTGGTTACCTAGCACTCTCTGTATTCTCTACAGTAGCGGTGGTGAGGGCACAGAGGCACAGCACAGCACAGAAGGGGCGAAGTGCGCTGGTGGAAAGGTGTGCCCCATTGCTGTATCTGGTGGAAAGGTGTACCCATTGCTGTCACTGGTGGAAAGGTGTGCCCCATTGCTGTCACTGGTGGAAGGTGTGCCCCATTGCTCTCACTGGTGGAAAGGTGTGCCCCCATTGCTCTCACTGGTGGAAGGTGTGCCATATGCTGTCATGGTGGAAAGGTGTACCCCCATTGCTGTATCTGGTGGAAAGGTGTACCCCCATTGCTCTCACTGGTGGAAAGGTGTACCCCCCATTGCCCATTGCTCACTGGTGGAAAGGTGTGCAGCCCCCATTGCTGTACTGGTGGAAGGTGTGCCCCCATTGCTGTCACTGGTGGAAAGGTGTGCCCCATTGCTGTATTGGTGGAAAGGTGTACCCCCATTGCTCTCACCTGCCCCGCCTGGGCACACTGGCGACCTAGTTTATTTCCATCTTGGTGTTTCTTATCTGATCTTGTGTTTCTTTTGGCTTTGCAAGAGCAGTTGAAAAGACAGGAGTGTCATGATGTAACCCTCCAGTTGCTTGCAGTTTATTGTCTGTGTGTAGTAACCACATTTTTGTTATGTGCACAAAAGTCCTGCATTACCTGTGTTGTAGAACCTGATGACTTGCCAGTGGCCAGCAGACAAGCAGTGGCAAGAAATGTTCAAAGCTCCACAAGAATGGAAGTATGAAATGCTGCATCAACCACAGAACAATAGCCCTAATCTGTCATGCGTGCAAGATCTTGTTCATCCTAATAATCTTAAGTAGGATAAAACAGAAAGTTGAATTTGAACCACCAGGCTGTCCTTTCGGCCCAAAACCAAACAGAGGAACAACAGACCTTTTTCTTTGGTGGGGGGGTTGCTGCCTTATCTTCTGTGACATTCCCGTCTCCCTGCTCCCACGCCGCTCATTCCAATATCCCCGCCACACCCACACCCAGATTTGCCATGTCACATCCTCAGGGTCGAAAGCCCACAGGGAGCCCATGGATATCAGGTGCCATGGGGCCACCAGCCGGAGGGGCCCTGCACTGCTGCTGGGTCACTTTGGTGGTGTTCAGTGGTGCCTGTTCTGAGCTAACATACGCGGGGACACCACATCCTAAGAACCATACTAACGACAGTATTAGCTCAGTCGCGGAGCCAGACTGAGTGAGCCACCCACCCGAGGTGGCGACACCACAATGTCCCTACAACGACTGTTCCTTGTAAACCCCCAACCCCAAAGGCTTTGACACAGACTCACCGCAGGCACAGAAGTGTATGGGGAAACCAAATCTGAGGTCACCATGAGACCAGAGCAGTCAGGGCCGCCAAATCAGAGGCATTCTTTTGATTGCATGATGATCAATGATAATGAGCATAATGTAATGATGCTGCTGTGGAAGTGCATCTGCTTTGAGACTACTTGACAGGGTTGTACTCTACACTTACTATCATGATACATCCGGGCGTCAACGTGTCCCAAGAGATACAAACACTTGCAGTTTTCGTCAGGTTATTTGAGCAACACTCTCTAACTCCATCTATAAAATGGATGAAGCTCGACTGTGTGGTCCCAGTCTCCCCACTGAGCCCACACCAGCTCACTCTGTGTAGGAGCCGGGTGGAGTCCGAAAAAATCCCTATGACTCTTATGGGAATCAAACCCGTGACCTTCCAGTCTGTAACCCAAGGCGCTAGGCGCTAACCACTGCGCCATGGAGGCTGATCAACATCAGACAGGGTATGTGTGCCCCAAAGCATCATTGAAAAAATGAAAAGAACAAACGGAGAACTTTGCATTCCTTTATGAACAACAGCAACGCCGCTATAGATGGTCTTGGTTTTCTTGCCATCTATAAGCATGTCAGTGCTGATACCATTGGCACTACTTGTATCAGCTGGGATTTCTTGCCATCTATAATTATGTCTGTGCTGATACTATTGCCACTATTTGTCATAAGCTGGGTTTTCTGTGCACTGATCTGCACCCACACACCAAAGAATTTTCATCAAGTTGACTTACCAGGTTGATTAGCTCTTACTCTTCTCTAAATAGTCATGCTTGTAAGGACCAAACACAAGCTGTCCTCCTTCACAACATCTTCAATAGAATTCGGCACTACGTCAGCCCCTCTGTCTAGTCCTGTCAAGTATCTAGGTGTCGTTATCGACAACACACTCTTCATGGAAAAATTCATCATCCAAACCTGTCAGTCATGCTACTTCCATTCCGGCGTATCATTGCAATTCGACAGCACCTGTCCACTGATGCAACATCCAAACTTGTCACTTCTTTTACTCTTTTCACGTCTGGACTATTGCAATTCTCTTTTGGCTGGTCTGCTTGCATCATCCATCCCTCCCTTCAACGAATTAAAAACTCTGCAGCTCGACTGATCCTCAGAAAGAAAAAAAAACTGAGCACATTACCCTCTCTTGCAATCTCTCCACTGGCTGCCCGTACCTCAGAGAGTAATCTACAAGATCTGTACCCTCTGTTACAAATGTCTCCACAAAACTGCACCCCCTTACCGCTGTGAATGTCTTCACCTGTACACACCTTCTCGTTCCCTCCGCTCAGCTGCAGATACCTTGTCCTTCAGAATACCGAGATTCAATCTATCTACCATTGTTCGCCGCTCTTTCTCTATCATTATTATTATTATTATTATTATTATTATTATTATTATTATTATTATTATTATTATTATTATTATTATTATTATTATTATATTTGTTGTTGTTGTTGTTGTTGTTGTTGTTATTGTTGATGGTTATGTTGTTGTTGTTGTTGATTATTATTATTATTATTATTATTATCATATATATATATATTCATATATCATTCAATCATCATATCATCATTTATCATTATTATTTATTATTATTTATTATTATTATTATTTTATTATCACCATCACCACCATCATTATCATTGTTATTATTGTTATTATTATTTTTATTACCAGTCTAAAGGTGTCATCGGCAAAACGTTAGATTGTACTTGTCCTGCCTCCATTGCTGACTTATCCCTCGTGAATGTCAAGTACATCAGCCATTTTCCTGATAATGAGTCCAAAAAGATAGGTAAGGTAAAGGTAAAGGTAGAGGTGTCCCATAATAGGTAAGGTAAAGGTAAAGGTAGAGGTGTCCCATAACCTTTGTGGTCGTAGGGGAGCGAGGCATCAGAGACCTCAGCTTCTCTACAGGCCAGCATTTTGAGGGCGGCGCCCATCTCCTTTCCCTCGCTGCTTTACCTTCCCTGACACTAAAGAGGGCAGGTACCCATTTACATCTGGGTGAATTGGGGGATTGTACTGAAGCCAAAGCGCGCAAACGGTCACCCATCCAACTGGTAACCACGCTCTACGCTGCTTAACTTGACTTGGGGAAAAAAGCGAGCGCTCTGGCCACTTAGCTATCCCGCCCCCAAAAAGATAGCAGTGAATTAATGCAACAATGAGGGAGTTTTCTGGCAACACTTGCAAGAAACTTGATGATCGTTGTCACACAGGCTTTCAGTCACCACACAAACTGTTAAAGAAGAAACCCTCAAAACAGATCTGAACGTATCTGCTATTTAGTTTGCAGGTTTCTTTTCCAGGGTCATAGTTTGACAGTGTAATATACAGTCAGTCTACCTCATGATATGGTAACCATGTCGTAATGATATTTTCAGTGTGTATCTGAGTTTATGTTTGGACTTTTTGTATGGTATAGTCTCCTCCCCACTGTCCCATGTGAAAAGGCAGTAAGCCTATTGCATTGAACTGTTTTGCATTTCGCCTCTCTCTCTCTCAACACTCACACACAATCACACACACACACACGCGCGCGCGCGTGCGCACGTGCATACGTGCTGTGTGGACGAGCGCGCGGAGTGTGCGACGAGTGCCGGACGAGTATATATATATATATTATATATATATATATATTATATATATATATATATATATATATATATATTATATATATATATATATATATATTATGGGGTGGGGGTATGGGTATTTGTTACTGTACTGTACCCCCTGTGGCAGGGTTGAGGTCTGGTGCTACAACGTCCCGCTCTCCCTAAGGAAAGTGAATGCGCAAAACAGCCTCTCCTTTCCAGGTGTAATGATCGCGAGGGGGCCCCTGCCTGGTAACAGGCAGGTGGTCACTTGCAATGGCCTCTCCTACATTACTGTGCCCGTAGCAACACCTTCCCGTGGTGCCCCCTGTTCTCACTGAGCTTGCTACGTCATGGCGCGACCGAGTACCTGGCGGTATAACTGGGTCAGGGAGGTGAGCTGGCCCCCTTACGTGCGGCACGCATGGCCCACCGTCGTGTGGATACGCCCTGGTACCCACGAACCAGCCTCCCAGCTATGGGTAAAATAGTGAAGACTAAAATACCCTGCTGGCAGGCCTAAAGAACTGAGGGCTGGTGCATCCCTAATATATGGCTGGCTGAGCCTTCAACCACCAGTTGTAACTCTGCCTACGACCCGAGGACCTCGCTGTCACCGTCCCAGCTTGCTGGGCCATGGCAGATGAACCGCGAGTTTAAAGGATGGGAACGGTACTGCGCGCACTGTCTCTCACCTTAAAAATCCTATGCGCAGGCCCAAGGACAAGTCCACGTCCCCCCCTCAGCCTCCCTTTTTCCTTCTATCTCCAAGCCCTGTAGCGATGGGAAAGGGGCGAATGCAGCAGGTGAAAGATGTCACTGGAAGCCGCAGTTCCAATCCTGCATGCAGGCGATTGAGGAGTATGGGTCGTCTGATTGTTGACCTGAGGATGACAACATCACCGGCAGCACCCTGAATGACCAAGCAGCCCTCTTTAGGGATAGCACTGCTTGCTCCACACGGAGAGGGGCCTAGAAAAGGTGGCCTAACGAAAGCTCATCCTCATACCACCCAGTTGGCTAGCCGCGGTCAACGGGCATCTTTCCAAGCGGTCGAGCAACAACTAAGTCAAAGTCAAGTGGCTCCACACCTGCCTCCAAAGGTGTGACAGGTCTCAAACTGGCGTGCTGAAACATCAGAACCATGCTAAATAAGCAGATAGCAACCGTCCTGAACGACGCTCTGCTTTAGTTGCACACGAACTCTCGCGACTAAATATCGACATCGCGGCTCTTAGTGAAGTCCGCTTCCCAGATGAAGGTAGTCTCAAAGAACACGGCGCCGGTTACACCTTATACTGGTCAGGCAAGCCCCAATCCGAACGACGCCTTTCGGGTGTAGGCTTCATGATCAAGAACACCATTGCCTCAAAGCTGGAGAACTTACCAACAGGTCATTCAGACCGTATCATCTCCATGCGTCTGCCACTGGAGAACAAGCAGCACATCACTCTCTTCAGTGTGTATTCCCCGACTCTTCAAGCAGACCCTGCAGACAAGAACAAATTCTACTGTGACCTGCGCAGCCTGGTAAGAAACACCCCTGCAGACGACAAGGTCATTATCCTTGGGGATTTCAATGCTAGAGTTGGCCGAGATTCAGAAGCCTGGAAGGGAGTTCTGGGGAAACATGGAGTTGGGAATTGCAATGACAACGGGCGTCTCCTGCTAGAGTTCTGCACTGAACTGCAGTTAATCATCACTAACACAATCTTCCAGCAGGACTGTCTAAAAACAACCTGGATGCATCCTCGGTCCAAACATTGGCACCTCATAGACTACGTCTTAGTGCGCCAGAAAGACCAAAGTGATGTCTTGCACACCAGGTGATGCCCAGTGCAGAATGCCACACAGACCACCGCCTCGTGCGTTGCAACCTCAGCCTTCACATCAAGACCAAAGCCAAAACGAGGAGGTCCCCCCAGAAAGAAACTCCAGGTTGGCAGCCTCAAGTCCGCTGAAGTGAAAGCTGACCTACAGTCCAACCTCCAGTCAAAGCTGGAAGTCGAGGACTGCCCCTCTGACCCCTGTCCAGAAACGCTCTGGACCCGCCTAAAAACTGCCATCCTGCAGAGCTCTGCAGAGGTCTTGGGCTTTTCCACTAAGAAGAACAAGGACTGGTTCGACGAAAATGACCAAGAAATACAAGATCTGCTGGCGAAGAAGAGAAGTGCCCACCAGGCTCACCTTGCACAAACATCTTGTCCAGCAAAGAAAGCTGCCTTTCGTCTTACATGCAGCAACCTCCAGCGCCAGCTTAGAGTTATCCAAAACGAGTGGTGGACTAACCTCGCCCAGAAAACTCAGCTCTGCGCTGACACAGGTGACTACAGAGGCTTCTACGAAGCTTTGAAGGCAGTTTATGGACCCTCTCACCAAGTGTTGAGTCCTTTGCGCAGCTCTGACGGCCAGGCACTCCTCACAGACAAGATGTCCATATTGAACCGCTGGGCTGAACACTTCCAAACCCTCTTCAGCGCTGATCGCACTGTTGATGACGCAGTGATCCAACAGATCCCACAGCAACCAGTGAAAGAAGAACTGGACGAAGCCCCAACCCTGGAAGAGGTAACTAAAGCCATAGAACAACTGAAGAGTGGGAAGGCTGCAGGCGTCGACGGTATTCCACCAGAATTATGGAAAAACGGAGGTCAAACACTGCACTGCAAGCTCCATGAATTTTTTGTTT
>CM060338.1:3014120-3016620 GCA_030674155.1 Stramonita haemastoma
GAGTTCGTATCCACAGACAACTACAAACTCTGCTGCAGGGAACTCCTTCCTCCCCATTTTCATGCCTCAGACTGCCATGCCCCTAGAGATGAAGTTTCTTCATGTGAAGATCTGTTGCAGTCCTGGTTGTACCGTGGCTTTCTGTGGCTGATTGGCTGCATGTCCCTGACTGGCAACGTCTTCTGCTGCTGTGCACGTGTGTTTGCCAAGAGTCTGGCATCTTCCAGTGGCTTCAGCGTCTTTGTGACAAGCCTCACCTTGGCTGACTTTCTGATGGGGATGTACATCACAATCATTGGAGTGGCTGATGATGTGTTCCGGGGGAAGTATCTCTACTTTGACGAGGACTGGAAAAACAGTGTGGCTTGTAAGGTGGCTGGTTTTCTGTCCCTCTTGTCCAGTGAGGCATCAGCTCTGTTCATTGGAGTTATTACACTGGACCGTTTTATTGTACTTCGCTATCCTTTCAGCATGAGAAAATTTGGCAGAACATCAGCAACAATGGCTTCTCTATTGATCTGGTTTGTTGGCTGCTTTTTGGCCGTATTTCCTTTACTTCCAATGACATCACACTGGGAATTTTACAGCCAGACAGGTATCTGCATTCCTTTGCCAGTGACTAGGCAAGATTTTAAAGGAAGAGTATATTCTTTTAGCGTTTTAATTGTTATGAATTTCATTATCTTTCTACTGATCTCCGCTGGTCAGGTGTTCATATTTTGGTCAATACAAAGCAATGCCATGAAAAGGGATTCCTCCAAACTGTCCCAGGACACGACCATAGCGCGGAGACTGATCACCATTGCAGTCACAGACTTCATGTGCTGGTTTCCTATCGGTCTGTGTGGAATGCTGGCACTGGCAGGGGTTCCCATTCCTGGAGAGGTCAACGTGGCGCTGGCTATCTTTGTGCTACCTCTAAACTCCGCCATCAACCCTTTCATGTACACCTTAAACACTCTGGCTGAAAAGAGAAGGAAAACTAACGAAGCCAATTTTCTGAAATGCTTGACTTCCCAATTAGAATTAGGTAATGAGCACCATACTTAAAGTCACCAAGGATGATTTATTGCAATGCTTATTATAATTCCCTGGTTGTAGTTGCCAGAATGGTGACATTTGTCCATACATATTTCTTCATTCCTCACTTAGAGCTCCAGGTTCACCAATGGTGAGATTTTGCATTGGCCTCCATTTGCCTGCCCTTTACATGGCTGCCTTTGGACTTTGGAGATGATGCATAACCACCACATCATGGTGCATGCGTTTTTACCATCTGTTCGTACTGGCTCACAGTGGCCTACTCTTCCAAAAGGCAGACAGGTTTTATTGTGTACACAAGATGTTCTGAGTGTGTCTACCCTTCAAAACTCTCGTTTAATATAGTTACCTGCGTGACTTTCTAGGGAGTGGAGTCGATACTGATGTTAACTCTAGAGTAAAAGCAAATCCCTCTAACAGGTGGTCATTTGCTGTCCAATCCCCAGTATCACATGAAAATTAATGTGCCAGTAGTTGACAAACTTTCGTACAGGACATTCTAACAGAGCTATATCATTACGATTGTAATGTTTGCATGATTTATTTGCCTGGGGGACGGGATAGCCTAGTGGTCAGAACATTGCGCTCGCAATCTGACCACCTGGGTTCGATTCCCGTTTGAGGGGATTTTTTTCTGGAGTTAACATCAGTGCTAACTCCACTCTCCTCAAAAATCTTTCCGATGAGATTATAAACCGAGGGCCCGTGTGCGAACGCACGCAGAACATCTTGCGCATACGTTAAATCCTCTTCCGCTTTTCGTAAGAGTAGGCCATAGTGTGCCGGTGGGAACAGATGACAAAATCTACGAAACTGCAAACACACGGGGACTAGTGTAAAAAGAAAGCACATGTGTGCTTATTCCAATTTCATCGATATAAAATGATGAATAGTAAATAAATAAATAAATAAATAAATACATAAATAATAAATAAATAAATAATCATGTGCACATAATGTATGTGTACAATCAACATAAAACGTGTGAAATATGGTATCATTGTCATGTTGATATTGTATGGCATGATGAAATCTGTGGATGGTGTTGCTGCTGTTGTCGCTGCTACTTTTCCTGTTGCTGGTGTGGGTTGGCACATGCACTGCAAAATCACTGACACACTTGTTTGTTATTGAAATGCATATACACACACTTGTTTATTAGTGAAATGCATATAACACACTTGTTTGTTATTGAAATGCATATACACACACTTGTTTTTATTGAAATGCATATAGACACACTTGTTTATTATGAAATGCATATAGACACACTTGTTTATTATTGAAATGTATATAGACACACTTGTTTATTATTGAAATGCATATAGACACACTTGTTTATTATTGAAATGCATATAGACACACTTGTTTATTATTGAAATGCATATAGACACACTTGTTTATTATTGAAATGCATATAGACACACTTGTTTATTATTGAAATGCATATAGACACACT
>CM060338.1:3021620-3024120 GCA_030674155.1 Stramonita haemastoma
CTCCGGTTACATCACATGCACTCCCAGACAAATATTCAGTGCAGAATGTCAATTTAACTTCCCCACAGAGTGATATAAATCATTGTTTACACTTACTAAGTATGATGACATCACATATCATGAACTTACAGCATGGTCAAGGTTGATATTATGCTTACAGTGGTGTTACAGTGTGATCTGTTCCATTTAGACAACTGCTACATAGGAAATGATCATGCTTACTTATCATTTATTGTTCTGATGATATTTAACACAGCTCACTCGGAAGGAAAGAATGGATCCCCCAGCCCCCCCCCCCCCCCCCCCCAAGTAAAAGATGTCAAGAGAAGTAAAATAGAATATGGGAGCCAGGTGCATGCTCGCCTGTGTGTGTATGTGTCTGTACGCGGGTGCGTATGTGTGAGTATGTACACGTGTGCATGTGCGCCTGCGTGCGTGCGTGCGTGCGTGTGTACGTGTGTGTGTGTGTGTGTGTGTGTGTGTGTGTGTGTTTTGTCTGTGTGTGTGTGTGTGTGTGTGTGTGTGTGGTGTGTGTGTGTGTGTGTGTGTGTGTTTGCAGATTAGCCAATCTCCCATTTCATTGTATTGGAGTTATCTATTGATCGGTGAAGGATTTATTGGCAAAGATTTCTTTTGTGTTTTGCCTTATCGGACTTGCTTTTGGCCTGTTTAATTCACTTGTGTTTATACACTTCTTGGTGTTGCATTGTTGCCATCGCCCAAGTCATTTGGGTGTTTTTCTTGGTGTTATTATCTTGTCTTTTGCTTTACATACTTTTTTTTTTTTTCATTACCATTGCTGCTTTTCATCCAATTGTTAACTAGTCTCAGTGTCTGTAGTTATCTTGTTTGATATTTATCTTTGTCTCTTTACTATTGATTTTGACTGTGGCAGTGTGTGCAGCTGCTCACCATCAGATGATTTGATTAGTTGTGGTGTTTGGGATAATATTATTCTTCCACTGGTTGTTGGAAGTTCAACTGTACATAACCTATACACTAAGTGTCTGAACAATTTTTGATTGAAACACTCTCAAGATTTTCTTGTAACATATTGCTGTCTTATTTGGCCTGTTTGGTTACATGCATTGTGATCTAAACCCTGTGTTGCCAGAGATAGTTTATTAGTTTTGTGCAGATATTAACTTTCTACAATGTCCACTTTGAAAGTTTGGCCTACAGAAGGTGGTCTCCGAATAGGATTTTTGAATATAAATCATGTTCTTAATAAGTTAGATGAATTATCTCTAATTTTGCATAATAACGGTAAACCTTTTCATTTATTTTGCTGTGCTGAATCCAGACTGTCAAACCATATATCTGATAATGATGTGTTTATTCCTGGTTATGATGTTGTACGACTTGATCCCATTTTCCCAAAGCAAACTGGTTTAATTCTTTATGTTACTAAATCAATCACTTACAAACGAATAGTTTCCTTTGAAAAACATAGAATAGAATCAATATGGGTTCAAGTAAATATAAAAAACAATAAACCTATTCTTACTGGATTTGTTTACCGCAACCCTTCTGAGCACTCTGACTGGTATGATCATTTTAATGAGATGATGGAAGCTGTTTCGCTAAACGATAAAGAAATAATTCTTTTTGGTGACTTTAATATAGATCTCTTGAAACCCAATAAGCGATGGACACAGTTGTATGAAAGTTTTGGCCTCCTTCAAGTAATAGACACACCAACCCGAGTTACCCCCTCCTCTGAGACATTGATCGATCATATCTATATTAGTTCAAAGCAAAACATCGTAGAAATATGTTCTCCCCCTAATGGATGTAGCGATCATTATCCTGTCTGTCTTACTTGGCATAAAAAAGGCGTTAAAATTCCTAAATTAATTCACAAAGTAATAACATACAGATCCTTTGCTAATTTTAATGAAAATGATTTTCTAAATGACCTCTCACATTCTTCTCTTTCAAACGTTTATCAGTTTACTGACCCTAATCTAGCATTTGAATTTTGGCAAAATGCTTTCATCAACATCTATAATAAACACGCCCCTTTCAAAATAAAACGAGTTAAACATACTCCGAAACCTCCTTGGCTAAGTAAGGAAATTCAGAGGAAATAATCAAAAGAGACAAGCTCAAAGAAACCAAACAATTCATTGACTTTAAGAAGCAACGAAATAAAATTACATCAATGAAGCGCATTGCCAAAAAGAAATATTTTCGTGACCTCATATCAGATAGCTCAGGCAATAAACAAAAAGTCATATGGAATACTATTAATTCTCTTACAAAGGAAAAATCAGTAAAAACACCTGTCATAAAAGATATTTCTGCCACCACTTTAAACCAACATTTTTCCACAATTTCATCCTCAACAGTTAAAAATGATAGCTCTTGTTTCAATGACCTTGCCTTATTGAATGAATTCTGTATTTCAAAAAAGATCACTTCAAATGTAGTAATCCCATTCTTGACAGTATATGAAGTGTATTTTCTCTTATACATCTCAAGCAGACATCTGCTCGTG
>CM060338.1:3029120-3031620 GCA_030674155.1 Stramonita haemastoma
AAAGGCAATGACCGATATGAATGGTTCCAGTACCATCGCAGGAGCCGCCAGAACATTGCCATATACAGCCCCGAACCGCCGATTTTTCCTCAGGGATGGTGTCTAAACATGACACCTGTGTGCATGCTGTTTTTTATTTTTAATTTGTTGTCATCCGCTCCTACCGGCACACAATGGCCTGATCTTCCATAAGGCGGAACGAATTTTTAACGTGTGTGCAAGATGTTCTGCGTGCGTTCATATACCATTCCTAGGTTTAGTGTCTCATCCCAATGACTTTGACATTCAGTTCGATTTTTTCGTCAAACTGGGAAGAAAGGGCGAGGGTGGGAATCGATCCCAGAACCTCACGGTTGTCTTGTTGGCAGACGAATGTGTTAACCATCCTGCCATCCTGAAAAACTGAACAGGTTCCTATTTATTGGAACGATGCGTCATAGACATAAACTTGTCATCATACTGTTCAGAGACAAAACTAGACGTATTCAACAACTTGTCCCCACAGCTGTCTCCAGTCATTAATAAAATTCGGAAACACGCTAGTTTACCTGTCCAGTTTTGTAAAGTATCTTCACTTCTCCATCTTCACCTATCCCGTAGTCCCGCAGACCGTGGGGGCACAACTGAAGATTTTGCAACCAGCTTCCTCCACTCCACACGGTCCTCCGCCCTCCGTAGTAGGTCGTTCCACCCAAGGACAGTCCACTCTCTGATGTTGTCTTCCCATCGTTTTCTCTGTCTGCCTCTTCGTCTCCCTCCTTGTACTGTTCCCTGGAAGACAGTCTTGGCCAGTCCAGATGTTGTTTGTTTTGTGTCAAGTTTTTTTTCTTCTAGATGGTATATTGAATAAGAATTGATTAGCTTTTTTTCATCAAGCCCTCAATCTAAAGAAAAACAACAACAACAACAATAAAAAGACCCCCCTAACAAACAAACAACCCCCCCCCTTCCCCCCAAAAAAAATCCCATTTCACCAACGTTAGTTAAGTAACATGATTTTAACAGCCTTAAATACAAAAAATTAATATGCCTAAAGATGATACAAGCAAAATCAATAACAGCAAAATAACCCCCAAAAAACCGCAAAAAAACTCTCTCTCACACACACACACACACACACACACACACACACACACACACACACACACACACACACACACACACACACACACACTCACACACACATACACGCGTGCGTGCGCGTGCTCGCGCGCTGGTCCACATATCACGTATGCGCATGCACCCATTTAAAGTTTCCAAAAAAAAATCAGAAAGTGTCAAACAAACAGCTCATATAAGTTATAATGTCACCAATACCAATATTTAAGACTTTAAAAAAAGAATCCATGAACTGTCAATAAGCAAGTTATGCCAGATTACAATATCTCCATACTTTAGTTCATACTTTATATAATAAGAAGGAAGAAAATTTAAAAAACAACAACAAACGCAACAATATCATATGATAATACCCATCACTACTGAGAGGAAATAACATTACCACTAACAAACATACAGTGTGTTAGTGTGTAAAGTATCGAAATGTTGTTATTGGCAGCATAGTTTCCATGCAAAACTTCAGCATGCAGTGAACTACCAGTCCTGCTAATAAGTTTTAGAGTATAAGCACAATTTGCAAGTCCTTTATCAATGATGCATTATCCAAGCTTGTCACTACTCTTCTTCTTTCACCTTCCACTTCTGTAATTCCCTTTTACCAGCATCATCCACCCATTTCCTTTAAAGAAAATAAAATTCTGGAGTTGAACTAGTCATCAGGGGACAGGATAGCCTGGTGGTCAGAGTGATGCGCTCGTGATCTGCTGACCGGAGTTCGAATCTCGTTCAAGAGGATTTTTTCCTCTGGAGTTAACACCAGTGCCGACTTCACTCCCCCCAAAAGTCCTTCGGATGAGACTATATAGTCTTTTTTATTTTTATTTTTATTTTATACCACTTTATGTCACAGCAGATCTCTCTGCGTGAAATTCGTGCTGCTCTCCCTGGGTGGTGCAGCGCCTACCCATCATTTATTTTTTATTAAAAAAAAAAAAAAAAAAAAAAAATATATATATATATATACATATATATATGTATATATATATAATACACACACACACACACACACACACATATATATATATATATATATATATATATATATATATATATATATATATATATATATATATATATATATATATATATATATATATATATATATTAAAAATATATATATTTATTTATTATGTGTGTATACAGCCCTGAACTGCCCTGGAGATTCCAACCTCCAGATTTTTCCTCAGGTATGGTGTCTTAACACGACACCTGTGTGCATGCTGGTTTGTTTGTATTTTTTAATAATTTTGTCATCGGCTCTTACTGTACCGGCACACAACAGCCTGCTCTTTTGAAAGGTGGAATGGGGTTTTAAAGTGTACGTAAGATGTTCTGCGTGCGGTCGCACACAGAGCCTCGGTTTATAGTCTCATCCGAAGGA
>CM060338.1:3036620-3059120 GCA_030674155.1 Stramonita haemastoma
CACACACAACACCAAACAGGGATAATAATTATATTTATAAAAATATCTTTAAGAGTGGACACAATTAGCAAGTCAATCATGTAATAGGACACCATCACTGAGGTAAAATCGGGGAGCTGGAGTCCCCAGGACGGTTCGGCGCTGTATATGGCATCGTTCTGGCGGCTCCTGCGACGGCACTGGAACCATTCGTATCGGTCATTGCCTTTCCAATGGACCATACCAGAGTCGAGGAGAGGGACGGAAAGGGAGGGGGGGGGGTTGCTTCATGGGTAACAGCTTGCCCTCCATATTTACTTACCCAGGCTTTGTACTCTAGAGCCTACAGCGGAACTCCATTGTCTTCCGAGACTGATGGGTGTATACCAGCCTCCGAATAGGAAAACGTTAACTTTGAAAACGCTTTGATCATTTGAATCTAAACAAAATAATTTCATATGAATAAGAACTGTATACATTCATAAAACCCAACATCATCTCTGATTCGGTTTCCTCATACACTTGTGTGCCTGTGGCAGTGTTTGTGACAGAGCCTTCCGAATGGCAGGTTCACTGCAGAAATCACTGCGAGACCAGAGCACCCAGAACCGCTGAATCAGAGACAAGTTTTATTTTACTGCCTGACGATCAGTGATGCTGAAGATGATGTCATGATTCTGCTGTGAAAAAGCATGTGCTTTGAGACCACTTGACAGGGCTGGACTCTGCACTTCCTATCATAATACACCACTTGACAGGGCTGGACTCTGCACTTCCTATCATAATACACCACTTGACAGGGCTGGACTCTGCACTTCCTATCATAACACACCACTTGACAGGGCTGGACTCTGCACTTCCTATCATAATACACCACTTGACAGGGCTGGACTCTGCACTTCCTATCATAATACACCACTTGACAGGGCTGGGCTCTGCACTTCCTATCATAACACACCACTTGACAGGCTGGACTCTGCATTTCCTATCATAACACACCACTTGACAGGGCTGGACTCTGCACTTCCATCATAATACACCACTTGTCAGGGCTGGACTCTGCATTTCCTATCATAAATACACCACTTGTCAGGGCTGGACTCTGCACTTCCTATCATAATACACCACTTGACAGGGCTGGACTCTGCACTTCCTATCATAATACACCACTTGTCAGGGCTGGACTCTGCACTTCCTATCATAATACACCACTTGTCAGGGCTGGACTCTGCACTTCCTATCATAACACATATACATCCCAGGGTCAAGCAGGCCCGAGAGATGCAGAAACCCGCAGAGTTGGTTAGGCAAATTCAGCAACACTCTCAAAATCGCATTCATAAAGTGATGGAGCTGGAATGTGGTCCTGATCTTTCCAGTGAGCCCCAACACAAATTCATTGTGGGTAAGAGGCAGCCAGAGTGAACACAAATCTCTGTGACCCTAAGGCAACTCGAACACGCAACCCTCCAGTGTGTAACCAAAGCGCTGTCCACCGCTCCCTGACGGCTGGTAGGACTACGTATCAACTACACTGCGTGTGCCTACTTACTTCCAATCAGGCCACACTAGGAGATTTCCCCCCTGTAGCTAACATCAGTGCTGACTCCACTCTCCCCAAAAGTCCTTCGGATGAGACTATAAACCAAGGCCCCGTGTGCGAACGCATGCAGAACGTCTTGCGTACACGGTAAATCCTGTTCCGCTTTTCGTAAGACTAAGCAATCGTGTGCCGGTGGGAACAGATGACAAGATTTACAAAGCTGCATTCACACGGGGACTGGATGTAAAAAAGCACATGAGTGCTTATTCCATTATCCTCGATATAAAAGAATGAATAAATAAATAGATAAATAAATAAGTACTTTCAATCAAGCACAGACACATAATTATAGGCCCCAGGAGCTGTCCTGGCTTACCACTGCAATGTAAACAGGAGAGCATGAGCAGGGTCCCGTGTTCTGGTGTGATCATGGTAACGCGCACTGCCCTGATGTTTGGAACCCCAAACCACTGTCCTGTTTGTAGACTGACTGCAGCAGTAAGTCTGTAACAGGGTGTGGGGAAGGGGGGCCTGCACTGCATGGACCTGAGGTTGTCCCTCTGTCAAGTCAAGTCAAGTCAAATCAAAATGATCTTTATCGAGGGTAAAAGGTTAAATTTACACAGCTTTTTTTCATCCTGCCCTCACACAAAAATCAAGAAAACTGACTTCTAAAACAATCAAAGACAAATATCAACTTTGGTTGAAAATTGGAATAAATTAGGATTTTCATCCAAACAGAATGTCACAAAATAACAAATACAGAGATGTAAGGGGCCTGTCAGCCTAACTATCAAGAAGGATGGGTGGATTGATGGATGGATGCATTGATGCAGGCAGTATGTCCGTTAATTGTTTACTGAAACAGTTTTATTTGTGACCTGAAAATTTTTTTTTTTAAAAGAAGGAGTGAAAAGGAAGGTAAGGGAAAGGAGAAAGAGTAAGGAAACATGTAGTATGAAGTAGAGATGTAGAAGCGTATTGCAGTGTATCGCAGTGTGGTATAAAGTAAAGATGTAGAAGTGTATTGCAGAGTATCGTAGTGTGGTATGATGTAAAGATGCAGAAGTGTATTGCAGAGTATCGTAGTGTGGTATGATGTAAAGATGTAGAAGTGTATTGCAGAGTATCGTAGTGTGGTATGATGTAAAGATGTAGAAGTGTATTGCAGTGTGGTAAAAGTAAAGATGTAGAAGTGTATTGCAGAGTATCGCAGTGTGGTATAAAGTAAAGATGTAGAAGTGTATTGCAGAGTATCGCAGTGTGGTATAAAGTAAAGATGTAGAAGTGTATTGCAGAGTATCGTAGTGTGGTATGATGTAAAGATGTAGAAGTGTATTGCAGAGTATCGCAGTGTGGTATAAAGTAAAGATGTAGAAGTGTATTGCAGTGTGGTAATAAGTAAAGATGTAGAAGTGTATTGCAGAGTATCGTAGTGTGGTATAAAGTAAAGATGTAGAAGTGTATTGCAGAGTATCGCAGTGTGGTATAAAGTAAAGATGTAGAAGTGTATTGCAGTGTGGTATAAAGTAAAGATGTAGAAGTGTATTGCAGAGTATCGCAGTGTGGTATAAAGTAAAGATGTAGAAGCGTATTCCAGTGTATCGCAGTGTGGTATAAAGTAAAGATGTAGAAGCGTATTGCAGTGTATCGCAGTGTGGTATGAAGTAAAGATGTAGAAGTGTATTGCAGTGTATCGCAGTGTGGTATAAAGTAAAGCTGTAGAAGTGTATTGCAATGTAACGCAGGTGTGATGAATTAAAGATGTAGAAGTGTATTGCAAAGTATTGTAGTGTGGGATGAGGTAAAGATGTAGACATGTAAAAAAAAAAAAAATAAATAGAATAATGAGCAAGAAATGAAGAACAATAAAAAAATTAACATTATCAGAACTGACAAACCATAACATTTTTTTTACAATATATCATTGCTGTGTCAGTACTATGACGGCTTTATTCGTTGACTGGTAAGTAGTTTACGTATAGTATTATAGTAAATGTTTACCTAACTGGTTCCTAACAGCGAGGTATACAAAAGGTTTGTTATTTCTAATAGAAGTGAAAAGATTGCAGCAATCTAATTTAAGCCAGAAATCGCTTTTGAGGGGAACATTTTCCATAGCTAAGCGTAGGCACAAAAAGAACGCTTGCTGGCGCCAAAAGCAAGCGCAATAAAGCAAGTGCGTGTAATGAAAGCGCTTGCTTGTCGTTGAGTTGGACATATAGAAAGCCTGAAAATCGCGCTTGGGGCTGGTAGATTTTTGCCATGGCACCATGGCGGATTCAAGTGCAGACGAACTATTGTTGCTGGACAGTGTTTTGCCGAAAATTATCCTAGGAAAACGCAAAATAATGAGCGTTCATGAGATAAATAAAAGGAGGCAAATGGAAAGTGAATATCATCATTTGTTTCCTTTGCTTAAAAGGAGCCCTTCTCGTTTTCAGTCCTACTTGAGAATGAACCAAGATACATTCAACTATATCTTAGAAAAAATTGAACCGGAGATAACAAAGAACTGGTGCAACTGGCACCAACAGTCAATTCTGCCAGAGGAGCGTCTAGTTATCACACTCATGTGAGTCATCCTTACTTGAAATGTATGTGTATATACAGTTTATATTTACAACTATGAAGACGCTTGCTCGCGATAAAGAATTATCTTTTGATTCTTTACGCTTTCCAAGTGTTGCTTGAAATCGCAGGCGTGATAAAGCAAGTGGGCTGTTTGTGCGGCGCAAGCAAATTTTGAACAACAATACAAGCGCTTGCTTTATCGCGCTCGCTTTTATCGCGAGCAAGCGTTCTCTTTGCGCGCACCCTAAGGCTGTGATCAGTGTGGTGGAAGTGATTCCTCTGTAACCCAAAGAACAAACTGGAGATGTGAGTGATGTCATTGGGCTGGTGCTAAAAGCCAGCCACCCAGTGCCCATTCCGGTCACAGAACATCTGCCTGGTAACCATCTGAAAGAAACAGAATTATGCTAGAACTGAATCCACAGACGACCAGGTTCAAACTGCATGCAGTCGTCTGCTGGGTGAGGATTTTCCTTACAACAAAAATGAAAACGGAATGAATAACAATAAATGAAGAACAGTAATATCATCACCAGAACTGACAAACGATAACAATCAGTTTTTACAATGTGTGACGCTCCACCACGAAATGAGTGCCTTAGCACATAATCCACTTTCCAGCTAGAAGCCACTAACAGTAGTTTGGGTTTACGTTGTCGATTTTGAGATTTTTATTGATTATTAAACTATAGCACTTATTCTACCTTGTAGTGAAATATTAAGGCATAACTCTGTTTCCTTTTGTCTTTAATGTTCTTTGGAAATAGCGAAGCCCTAATTCTGACCACCTGTTAGGATGCTAAAACTGTCAATTTCTCATTTTTGACATTTCCTGCAGTCTATCGTTTTAATCTGTAATACCTTTTGATAGAATTAATCGATCTTCAGTATGTTTTTTTTTATATTGTGAAGCCAGTTCTGTCAGATTAATAACATGTCAATAACTAAAAATTGACCTCTGGTGCACTGCGACTCCTTATGTGGTGGAGTGTCACATATAGCATTGCTGATTCAGTACTGAGACTGTTCACTATGGACATTTATCGGGTGGGCATAGAGTGTTTTGTTCTGTTTGTCCATGGACATCTCCTGTGTGGCTTTCAGCACCAGCCCAATGGCATCAGTCACGTCTCCAGTCAAGGCTTTGCTCTTTAGGTCTGGCACATGCCGCCATGCTGATGGTAGTGTGTGTGTGTGTGTGTGTGTGTGTGTGTGTGTGTGTGTGTGTGTGTGTGTGTGTGTGTTGTGTGTGTTTGTATGTGTGTGTGTGTGTGAACTAATCTCGTTATCAGCAGCTTTGGATGCTGAATCTGTTGAAAATTACTGTTATCCGGCGGCCATTACACAAACCTGATGGAATGTTTTGCCACTGGATAACAATGTATATCGATAGAGTGAACATAGTCAAGACAAACCACACCCGCCTGTTCTGTAAAACAAAATCAGGAAATGAACTTCTTTTTTTGTTAGACTGTTCAATGTACGTGGATTTAATTAAGGAACACGTTTTTGATTGATAAAAGCAATTTGTCTTTATCAGAGTTGCTTTGAGTGGAAAACCGTGACAATCAGCAACAGGTTATGTGTAGATTTATGTTTTACTCCTTCACTAAGGAAAAAAATGATTTGGGCATGACTATGGAATAAGGTAGACTCAGTTAATATGCGCATATGTGTTTGTCTCCATTGCAATGTTCCTTATTGATAATTATAGGTCGAATGAAGCATGACAGTAATTTCTTCTTCTTCTCTTGGTCGCTTTACACTGTCCGATGTATCTGGGAAAAATAATGGCGGAATGTCCTTTCCAGCTCTTGTGGGCTGTACAGCTTGGTCTGTAGGGTTATCTCCATTGGCACACTCCTCAGGTCGCTGAATAGCGTACACCTCTGAAGGATGTGCTCGCCTGTCTGGTTTTCTTTACCACAGGCACACAGGGGAGAGGGAGCAAGTTTCAGCTTGTGGACATGTGGTGATTTAGTTGTGCCCATACCAGTGCGGATTTTTAGAATTATGGCTCGTTCTTCTCTTTTGAGATGGTGTAAGTCGTCCTTCTCTTTTCTGGGTTGGGCCATAGATTTGATGATTGTCTTCTTTTCATGGAAGGTGAGGCTGCTTTTGCATTGTTCTCTCTCTGCCCCCTTGTTTTGCAAGTTCATCAGCCTGTTCATTGCCAGGTATGCCACAGTGGGCAGGGATCCATTGCAGTGTTATACGTTTGTTTTGTGTAAGAGGCTGTAGTTCCTGTAGGAGTTCTGTTTCTTTGTCTGCATCCAGAGCTTGTAGGACTGACAGGGCATCAGTGAAGAAAACCAATTGCGGACTTTTGGAATGTCTGACCATGGTAGATGCACTCACTAGTCAGTGTCCAATGGTACTCATCACTTTGATTCGTGGCCACGATGTTTTATTTACTGTGTTCTGATTCGCCCCATACCCCATGCATTGTGACCCAAGGCTGTAGTACATTCAATGTGCCAGTGTTCAGTGTTGTTGTGTGTGTGTGTGTGGAGAGAGAGAGAGAGAGAGAGAGAGAGAGAGAGAGAGAGAGAGAGAGAGAGAGAGAGAGAGAGAGAGGAGAGAGAGAGGAGAGAGAGAGAGAGAGAGAGAGAGAGAGAAGAGAGAGAAAGATTCCATTTTCTTTCCAGTTTTCAAAGTATCCATTTCTCAACACGCTTATTTGCTGTGTGTCCAGCATGACTACCTTTTCCAGTGGCAGTGATGGACTTCAGGACAACAGCACACAGGGGGCAGCAGTGGATCAGTCCTACAAGGAGTACCCTGAATACCGCATCTCTCTGATCATCTGGAAAACCTTCCCCCCGGTCCTTCTTCTGGTGGGAGGCTTTGGAAACATCGCCACCATCTGCGTCATGCGCCGTATCAAGGACCGCAACTCTTCTCAGCATGCTATACTTATGTCCCTTGCCGTGTCTGACCTTGCCCTGCTTTGTATCGAGTTACCGCGGCCGTGGATTTTGTACATGTTCCAGGTGAATGTTGACATCCAGCATGTGGCCATTTGCAAGCTGCGTGTCTTCCTGATGTATTTCAGCAACACAGTGTCTGCCTGGCTGGTGACCTGTGTGACAGTGCAGAGAACAATGGCGGTCCTGTGGCCACACAGAATGCGAGTGATGTGCACTGTGCGAAAAACGTGGATGGTCATAGCAACACTTGTCCTCTCTGCTTGTGCTCTGAACTGTCACCTTCTTTTCGGGATTGACATCGTCAGAGGAAATCGGTGTTACGCCATGGCGGGCCTGTATCGACATTTCATGAGGCTAGTGTTTAGCTGGGTGGATATGGGCACGGCTTCCTTCTTCCCCAGTGTCTGCATGATCGTCTGTGATGTCATTCTGGCTGTCAGTCTCTTCAAAGCACTGTCTTCTACTTCCTCCTCCATGTCTACACGTGTGGAGTCTGGTGCTAACTCTACTTACAGCACTGACAGTCGGAGGAAAGCCTTCTCCCGAACAACGATCATGGTGTTGGCGATATCCTGCGCTTTTCTGGTGTTCACCATGCCGGGGTGTGTGCGGGTGGTGTGGCTGGAGCACAACTACGACAGCATAGTGCAGCACCCCAGGACTCACGCGGTCAGTCGGCTGCTGACGGTAGTGACCCAGGTGCCCTGGATGACCAACAGCGCCGTCAACTTCGTGCTGTACTGCCTGACAGGGGCCAGGTTCAGGGGGGAGTTTCTCCGCTGGATCCGCTGTGGTGCCCACAGTCCCTCCGCTCCCTCTGTCCAGGAGACAGCTTCAGAGGCGTCCAAGGAAGGAAGGCACTGATATTAGGGACAAAGCCCACTGTCCAAATTATGTAATTATGACATCACGACTGACAGTAAGCATAGTTTACATATACACACACACACTTAGACACAGACACACAGACAAACAGACACACCCACAAACACACACACACACGCGCGCGTGCACATACACATACACACACACAAACACACGCACACAGACTAACACACCCATGCATTTGCTGGTATACTTGCACTCATGCATAAAAAGCAGTTATGGGTTATCTAACGACAAACAAAATGTCATCAGAACACTGACTACAGAACAGTGTAGTTCTTCTCATCAGCTGCCATCTTCACTGGGGTCTCCTTTAAGGTCAGCTATAATAAAGGAACGGAAAACAGGGATCTGAATCACTTGCCTGAAACTAGTACAATATAGTGCTGGTGTTCTGAGCTCACTTCGTGCCTTGAGTATTTTTCCTGTGGTGTGTCGCTTTAAGTCTAAATCCTCCTTAAGGAAGTCAGAAACAAGGCTGTAGCAGGTCTGCTAGGTTTATCCATCCATCCATCCATCCATCCATCCATCCATCCATCCATCCATCCATCCATCCATCCATCCATCCATCCATCCATCCATCCATCCCTACAAAATTCATACAAAACAAGAACACTTTACTAGCTCTGAGAAAACAAACACTGAAATCTGAACACGTCACTTTTCTAATGCACTATCTTCACTAGAATCACCAGTTTGTGCCACAGACAATACAGGGTAAAATCCGCTTCCTCATCTTTTAATGTCCCCACACACTGCGCCTGTCCGCCACACGTGTGATGCCTGCACCTTTGCCCATCATCTGGATCTTTTCAGATGGCTGCTGATCCAGCCCAGGTTTTCACAGTCCACTGTTATCTGTGTCTCTGTTAACAGTCCTCTGTGTCTCTGTTAACAGTCCTCTATGTCTCTGTTAGCAGTCCTCTGTGTCTCTGTTAACAGTCCTCTGTGTCTCTGTTAAAAGTCCTCTATGTCTCTGTTAGCAGTCCTCTGTGTCTCTGTTAACAGTCCTCTGTGTCTCTGTTTGCAGTCCTCTATGTCTCTGTTAGCAGTCCTCTGTGTCTCTGTTAGCAGTCCTCTGTGTCTCTGTTAACAGTCCTCTGTGTCTCTGTTAGCAGTCCTCTGTGTCTCCTGTTAGCAGTCCTCTGTGTCTCTGTTAGCAGTCCTCTGTGTCTCTGTTAACAGTCCTCTATGTCTCTGTTAACAGTCCTCTGTGTCTCTGTTACCCATTTTCCAATTTTCTGCCCTGGGGGTCCCTGGTACTAGGGAGTATCTCCTGTCTCCCTTCACCGCACACCCTCACTGGACAGTGTCAGGTCAGATTTGGAGTCGCACGTCATACCAAGTGTGATGCCTTTGGTATTTTTTTTAAATCGATCTCAGTATGTTGTATTGAACTATTAGCATAATTTTGTAAACGTATAGACTGCGTTCCTCAGAGAGAGAGACAGAGACAGAGACAGAGACAGAGACAGACAGACAGACAGACAGACAGACAGACAGACAGACAGACAGACAGACAGAGGGAGATTGATTGATTGATTGATAGATTTATTCTTTTATATCGAGGATAATGGAATAAGCACTCTTGTGCTTTTTTACATCCAGTCCCCGTGTGTATACAGTTTTGTAAATGTCATCTGTCCCACCGGCACACGATGACCTACTCTTACGAAAGGCGGAACAGGATTTAACGTGTGCGCAAGATGTTCTGCGTGCGTTCACAGACGGGGCCTTAGTTTAAAGTCTCATCCGAAGGACTTTTGGGAGAGTGGAGCCAGCACTGATGTTAACTCCTGGAGAAAAATCTCGTCGACCGGATTCGAACCCGGGTCGTCAAATTGCCAGCGCAATATTCTGACCACTAGGCTATCCGTCCCCCAGAGAGAGAGAGATAGAGAGAGAGAGAGAGAGAGAGGAGAGAGAAGAGAGAGAGAGAGAGAGAGAGAGAGAGGAGAGAGAGAGAGAGGGGGGGGGGGAGGTGCGTGTTTCCTGTGTGTGTACGTGATTTTAGAATTTATCTTTATTTCGAATGACAAGATTTGAATGCAAGCGCTTTGTTTTGTTTGCTTTACAAGATCCAGCCTTCTTCTTCTTCTTCTTCTTCTTCTTCTTCTTCTTCTTCTTCTTCTTCTTCTTCTTCTCTTCTTCTTCTTCTTCTTCTTCTTCTTCTTCTTCTTCTTCTTCTTCTTCTTCTTCTTCTTCTTCTTCGTCTTCTTCTTCTTCTGCTTCTTCTGTTGCTATTATTTGACTGATCATGGTGATGGTGATAATGATGATAACAATGTGGTAATGACGATGATGACTATTATCATTATTATTGTTATGATTACTATTGTTATCATTATCATTACACATACATGCTAATTGAATATGTATTGCACATAAAACCGTTGTTTGTCTGGGTTTTTTTTTTTAAATGCAAGCAAAAAGACCTCTTCAAAAGCTGAGTCGATTATGGAAGAAAAGGGAAGGAAACACGAAATCAAACCGGCCACTTCTGCTTCTGACCTGTCTCACCTGTACCCCACACATTCATTCAAATTCATCTGCGTTTTTTACATACAGTCCCCACCCTTATCAGGGGTAACATCAAGATAAAATAAGACAACCTCTAACTAAACGACAAAATCAAAAATCAAAACAAAAAAACAAAAACACGAGACAACTATATCGGCAACAAACAAAAGACACGAAGTAAGGACAGAAAGACAATAATAAAATGACAAAGCGCACACACAGCGAACAGAAATTAGAAATAAACGATCATATGATGATTATGAAAAATAAGACGCTAATAAGTAAGTAGCAAACAATAAAACATAACGAGTTAATTAATCCATTGAAAATCATCATCTCATCACTTTCTAACAAAATAAGTCATCAATAAATAATAATAGTTTGGTAAAGGGGGGTAGTGAGAAACTTAACCAATATTGTCATTATGGGAAAAAAGTAATGTCAAGAGCAAATTATATAAATATATTTATCTTTCTGAGAGAGAGAGAGAGAGAGAGAGAGAGAGAGAGAGAGAGAGAGAGAGAGAGAGAGGAGAGAGAGAGAGAGAGAGACGGACGGAGGACGGACGGACGGACGGACGGACGGACGGACGGACAGACGGACAGACAGACAGACAGAGAGAGAGAGAGAGAGAGAGAGAGAGAGAGAGGAGAGAGAGAGAGGAGAGAGAGAGAGAGAGAGAGAGAGAGAGAGAGAGAGAGAGTTTTATTTTATTCTTTTATATCGAGAATAATGGGACAAGCACTCTTGTGCGTTTTTACAACAGTTCCCGTGTGTATGCAGTTTTGTAAATGTCATCTCTTCCCACCGGCACACGATGGCTTACTCTTACGAAAAGCGGAACAGGATTAAACCTGTGCGCAAGATGTTATGCGTGCGTTCGTACATGGGGCCTCGGTTTATTGTCTCATCCGAAGGGTGCATACACACACTCACGCACGAGCGCGCACGCGCGCGCGCGCACGCGCGCGCGCACGCACACACACACACACACACACACACACACACACACGCGCGCGCGCGGGCACACGCACGGACACACACACACGCATGCACGCACGCACAGACACACACACACAATCACACCAGGTAACAACGCCATGATAGTTATAGTTTTTTTTTCCTGCCTTGTGTTTTATTTTTTATTTTGTTTTATTCTTTTATATTTATTCATTTAATCTTTCATATCCATTTATTCTTTTATATCGAGGACAATGGAATAAGCACTCATGTGCTATTTTTTTTTACCTCCAGTCCCCAAGTTGTGTATATATTGTCATCTGTTTCCACCGGCACACAATGGCCTACTCTTACGAAAAGCGGAACAGGATTTAACATGTGCGCAAGATGTTATGCGAAGATATTCTGATGTGTATGTGTGTGTGTGCGTGCGTGCATGCGTGCGTGTGTGTGTGTTTTGTGTGTGTGTGAGTCTGTGCGTGCGTGCGTGCGTGCATGTGTGTGTCTGTGTGTCCGTGCGTGCGCTCGCGCGCGCGTATGTGTGTATGTGTGTGTGCACGTGCCTACGTGCGTGCGTGTGCGCGTGTGTGTGTACGTGCGTGTGTGTATGCACCCTTTAAGTGCATGTAAAGCTTTGAGGTTTTGGTATTTTTCTCAGGTAACTTGTTGTTTGATTTAGTTGTTGTCTTTTCTCTCCCTGATTTGCCGGTACTTATTTTACTGTTGCTGTCATTTTCTGTCCTTAAGGCATTGCTGTGGCTGCTTTTGGTGTTGGTCTTACTGTCCTTGTTTTGCGTAAACACTCGCGTAGATAATAATACTGATAAGAAATGGAATTTATATTGCCCTATATCTTGAGAAAACAAATGAAAACCCTTGCATTCAACCAATTATTGCGCATGCAACTGTATTAATCACAATTAAGATTTTTTAGCAACGTCAAATGTACACGCACAGATACCGCTTTTTATTCCTAATGTCCACATAGTATTTTCCTGTTTTCCCGAAGGCCATAATATAGTGTTTTTCTTTCTTTTTTATTCCTGCTTGATCTCGTTTTTTTCTTTATTTTTTGTCTTTTTTCTCTGATCGTGTTTCTCCTTTGTTGCTTTTGTGCTGTACTGTACTGCATTAAAAAAAACAATTATTGTATTGTTTTGCACTGAATTCAATTGTAATCGGTTTTTTTCTTCTGTAAAATGTATTTTCTTTAGTACCCGTTTATTCATTGCATTAAAGTCAAAATGTTTTTCTTGAGGAGACCCCATCACCTCACAAGTTAACGCCACTTCTTTAAAAAAATAAATGTCAGTGTGTATGTTTATTGGGATCTAATAAAGCGACATTGCGGTTTCGTAATGCTGCCCGATATAATTCCATTGCTGCCGTGGGTTCTTTTACAGCATCCTACTTCTCCATCAACTTGCTTCAGTGCTTGAATGCATTTATTTATTCTTTTATATCGAGGATAACGGAATAAGTATTTACGTGTTGTTTTTTACACCTAGTCCCCGTGTGTTTGCAGTTTTGTAAATCTTGTTATCTGTTCCCACCGGCACACAATGGCCTACTCTTAAGAAAAGCGGAACAGGATTTAACGTGTGCACAAGATGTTCTGCGTGCGTTCGCACACGGAGCCTCAGTTTATAGTGTCATCCGAAGGACTTATGGGGAGAGTGGAGTCAGCACTGCTGTTAACTTCAGGAGAAAAATCTCCTCGAACGGGAATCGAACCCATATTGTCAAATTGCGAGCGCCACTAGGCTATCCCGTCCACACTCAAATTCATTAACTGTGTACGTGTGTGCGTGCGTGCGTGTGAGTGCGCGCGCATCCGCGCGGTGTGTGTGTGTGTGTGTGTTTGTGTGTGTGTGCGTGCGGGTGTGTGTGTGTGTGTGTGTGTGTGTGTGTGTGTGTGTGTGTGTGTGTGTGTGTATTCGAAATCTGTTAATCCGTGTCGTGATCAGCCGCGTTCGCATCGTTGACTGAAGTGGAAGGTGCGATGATTTTGTTTGCAGTGAATGACTCAGCGCGATACCAATTCCATATATTATACCCACTTTTATTACATGTTACTAAATACGAGTTGCACTTTGAACCTTGATTTATCGTTCTATCCAAAATGCTGGCACCCCGACAATCTTGTAATTACTACGCTGTGAACATTTTGAGAGAGAGAGAGAGAGAGAGAGAGAGAGAGAGAGAGAGAGAGAGGAGAGAGAGAGAGAGAGAGAGAAGAGAGAGGAGAGAAGACAGACAGACAGACAGACAGACAGACAGACAGACAGACAGACGACAGACGGACAGACGGACAGACTGACAGACGTAAATAGACAGACGTAAATACACACACTCACACACACACGCGCGCGGAAACAAAAAGAGTGTACATGCCTCAGATCTTGAGCATATGCTCTGCACTTGTAAACACAGTTGATTCATGAATGAAACTGAACACAGACCTTGGTCAATTTGCCGTTTTTTTTTATCGTTATGACTTTTGTAATTAACTATTTTACATCGCATTACAACGCAACTTGCATTTTAGATAAAATTGAAAAACAAAATGGAAAAGAAATAAGATAACATTACAACACACTTTGCATTTTAAAATTTAAAAATGGAAAAGAAAAAAAGACATACCATTTACAACACACTTTGTTTGTTTTTTTAAACAGGAAAATGAAAAAGACGCACCATTGCAAAACACTTTGCATTTTAAATAATATTAAAAAAACAAAATGGAAAAAAAGAGTTACCATTACAACACAATCTGCATTTTAAATTTAAAAGAATGGAAAAGAAAAAAAGACATACCATTACAATACACTTTGCATTTTAAATAAGAAACAAACAAAATGGAAAAGAAAAAAGGACACACCATTACAACACACTTTGCATTTTGAATAATAAAAATATGGAAAACAAAAAAGACATACCATTAAAGCACAATTTGCATTTTAAATGATAAAAAAAATTAAATGGAAAAGCAAAAACGACATACAATTACAACACGATTTGCCTTTTAAATCTAAAAAAAAAACATGGAAAATACAAAAGACATACCATCACATCACAACTTGCATTTTAAATAATATTAATAAATAAAAACTAAATAGAAAAGAAAAGAGACATACCATCACAACATACTTTGCATTAAAAATAATAAAATGGAAAAGAAAAAAAGACATACCATTCACAGCACACTTTGCAATTTTTTTTTAATGGAAAAGAAAAAAAGACACCATTACAACACACTTTGCATTTTAATTTTTTCTTTAAATGGAAAAGAAAAAAACACATACTATTACAACACAATTTGTATTTTAAATTAAAAAACAAAGACAAAATGGAAAATAAAACAGACATACCATTACATCACATTTTGCATTTAAAAAAGACAAAAAGACATACCATTACAACACACTTTGCATTTTTTTTAAATGGAAAGGAAAAAAGATACCATTACAACACACTTAGGATTTTCTCTTAATGGAAAAGAAAAAAAGACATACCATTACAACACACTTTGCATTTGAATTTTAAAAAAACACAAAATGGAAAAAAAAAGACATTACATTACCACACACTTTGCATTTTGAATAATGATAAAAAGAAATGGAAAAGTAAAAAAGACATTCCATTGCAACACACTTTGCATTTTAGTTTTTTTTTAATGGAAAAGAAAGAAGACATACCATTTACAACACTTTCTGCATTCTAAATGTTAAAAAAGTGGAAAAGAAAAAAAATACCATAACAATACACTTTGCATTTTAAATAATAATTTAAAAATAACGAAATTGAAAAAAACGTAACATTACAGCACACTTTGCATTTTAAATTTTAAAAAATAGAAAAGAAAAAATGATATACCATCTCAACACACTTTGTATTGTAAAGAATAAAAACAGCAAAATGGAAAAGATTAAAAAGACACACCATTACAAGAAACACTGCATTTTAAATGATAAAAAAATGGAAAAGAAAAAAGACATACTATTACCACACACTTTGCATTTTAAATAATAAGAAAAAAAGGAAAAAATAAAAAAAGAACTTACAACACACTTTGCCTTTCGAATTGAAAATCAAACAAAATGGAAAATAAAAAAAGACATACAATTTACAATACTATTTGCATTTTAAATATTTTTTTAAAATGGAAAAGAAAAAAGGACATACCCTTACAACACACTTTGTATTTAATTTTTTTTAATGGAAAGAAAAAAGACACCGTTCACAACACACTTTGCATTTTAAATTGTAAAAATGGAAAAGAAAAAAGACGTACAATAACCACACTTTTTGCATTTAAAAAAATAAAATAATAAAAAGACGTACCATTACAACACACTTTGCATTTTAAATATAAAAAAATAGAAATGAAAAAAAGAGATACCATTACAACGCACTCTGCATTTTAAATAAAAGAAAAAATGGAAAAGTAAAAAAGACACACTACTACAAGACACATTGAATTTTAAATAATAAAAAAATGGAAAACTAAAAAAGACATACCATTACAACACACTTTGCCCCTTTAAAAATAAATAATAATAAAAAAAGACAAGCCATTACAACACAATTTGCATTTTAGATAATAATAATAATAAATAAAAGACATACTGTTAAAACACACTTTACATTTTAAATTTAAAACAAAAATGGAAAAGAAGAAAAGACACCATTACAACACTTTTTGCATTTTAAATAATAATAAAAATACAAAATGGAACAGAAAAAAAACATACCATTACAACACACTTTACATTTAAAATAATGAAAAAAAAGGAAAAAAAAAAACAAGACACACCATTGCAACAAACTTTGCATTTTAAATAAAAAACAAAACAAAATGGAGAGGAACAAAAAAGACACCATTACAACACACTTTTCTGCACCATCTCTCTTTGAGGATTTTCTTGTGACAACATTCCAGCCCTATCTGCAGTACATTCCATTTCAAGGCTACAGTGTGTGAGTACAATCATCTCTTTAAAAAATAGAATTCAGAACAAAACCCATCTATCCCAGCTCCCCCCCATGTCTTTAGCTTTAGAAATACTTAAAGCAAACCTTTTCACCAACAAATACATATTCAAGTGTACACACATTTTAAACCAAAAATTGCATAAATAAAATGCAGGCAATACAACTGTTGTGCCCGATTCACATCAACACATACTATTGACTGTTGTAAAATCTATGAAGGCATACCAACAATAAACCAGCGCATAGATATTGACATGGTGCTAATCACCCCTAAAAGATTCACTTGCACAAAGGCAGCTCGTTTCTTCGGAAAGATGAGCTACTGAATTAAATCAACATCCCGCCTTCTACTGCTATACATACCACTTACCGCCAACCTCTCGCCTCCATCACCACTGATCTCAACTCGTTTTTCGGTCCTCTCCTCATTAACAACTTTTTTTCTTTTTGTGTGTAGCCCCTTTCCACCTCCCATTAAAATTCGCTGCATCTGTTAGTTTAAGCTGTCACTTCTATACCACTTTTGCCCCCCCCCCCCCCCCCTTTACTCTTCATACTTGAACGATTTTTGTCTTTTCTATGTTTTCTCTTTTCTACCAACTCCTTTATGCATCATGACTATCTTTGATAAACCTCTAGTCCCTTTGTGTTCCGTTTCCTCTACATCTTTATCACAACACAAAAATTTATGACTGCTGTACTCCCCATTTATTTATCATTTTTATTTATTCATTCTATCAAGGATAATGGAAGAAGCACGCATGCGCTTTTTTACATTCAGTCCCTGTATGTATGCAGTTTTTTAAATATCTGTTCCCACCGGCACACAATGGCCTACACTCACGAAAAGCGGAACAGGATTGAATGTGTGCCCAAGATGTTCTGCGAGCGTTCGCACACGGGGCCTCAGTTTATAGTCTCCTCTGAAGGACTTTTGGGGAGAGTGGAGTCAGCACTGATGTTAACTCCAGACGAAAAATCCCCTCGAACGGGAATCGAACCCGGGTCGTCAAATTGCGAGCGCCATGTTCTGACCACTAGGCTACCCCGACCCCATTCATTTTCATACCCTTTAACCATCTCCATAGATCCAGCCCCTAACTCTCCTCCTCCTCCCTCCTGCCCCTTTTCTGGAATACAGCCCCTCTATTTCATCACAAAAAATAAACCCGACTGCCTTGGGTTTTTTTATCTCCAAGTTATACCTCTTTAACCATGTATCTCTAATCCTTTTTTACCCCCCCCTCCCCCCCCCCCACCCCACCCCACCTCTACACCTTTTGCTAATACGCCCCTTCTTTATTACCTCACTACAAGAAAACAGCCAAATGCTTCGCTTTTCTCTCCCCATTTTCTACATCTTTTACCACCCTCTCTCCCCCTTCCCCCACCCCTCCGTTTCTCTCATAACCAACCCCAAGCTCCCATTTCTAACGCGTTTTACCCTCATCTCATGGAAATCGGACATCCCTGCTCCCCTCTACTTACACCTTTAATCATTCCTCCTTCCCACATCGTTATAAAAACCTGCACTTTACCCCCTCCCCTACAACCTTTCATCCAAGCACCCCTGCGTGTCCCTAAAATACCCTACCCTCTCCTGGTCGGAGACTGGATGTAAAAAAAAGGTACATGGGTGCTTATTCATTATCCTCGAAATAAAAGAATTTGATTCGATTTGATTTGAAAAGAAATGAAATCTCTACCATCGTGTTCATGTACGGTTGTGTCCACCTGCTTTTCCGTTTTCATGCAAGGTTAACAGCTGGTTTCGTGCAAGGGTTAGGGTTAGGATTTAGTATCAGGTCAAGTGGTGTCTGTGTTATAAAGAAAGCTTGTGGACACACTGGCACATAGACACGTTGGTAGAGTACTCAGTTACAAATCACCACTCCAAAGATATTTGTTGGACTGCGTCGAGTCGGTTTTGTATCTCGGTATACTTAAGAGCAAGATTTCAAGTCTGCATAACTTCTTGTTTTGTTTTAAGAACGGATTGCATCTCATTTAAAAATATCTCGAAAACATACGGGTAAAATCTATTTTCTCTAAAAGCGACCAGTCTTTTTCGTTTCCTTTAAATTGAACAAGCATTTCGTCACTTTCTCTGGAAAATTTCTTCCTTACAACTTCCTGTTTCTACAGGCTTCTTGTCCTTAATCGACGGGATAGCCTAGTGGTCAGACCATTGCGCTCACAACTTCACGACCCAGATTCGATTTCCGTTTGCGGAGATTTTTTACCCTGACCGGAGTTAAAAACATCAGTGCAGACTCCACTCCCCCTCCCCCCCCCCCAAAAAAAAAAAACGTCCTTTGGATAAGACTATAAACCGAGGTCCCATGTGCGGAACGCACGCAGAACATTTTACGCACACGTTAAATCCTGTTCGGCTTCTCAGAAGTGTAGGCCATTGTGTGCCGGTGGAGATGGATTACAAAATTTACAAAACTGCATACACACGGGGATTGGGTGTAAAAAAAAGCTCATGAGTGTTTTTTTCCATTATCCTCGAAAAAAAACAATAAATAAACAACAATCAAATAAATCACTGTGTCCTAAACACTGTTTCCCCATAGTTACTCTACAAATACCTGTAAACTACCCCCCCCCTTCCTTCGTATATATCCCCCTCTCCCGAGCCTCCCTCCCTCAACACCTATGCCATCATACCTTCATACATCCCGGCTACATCTTTCTTTGCTCAACCTTCTCCTAAGCATCTACCATACATCACAACTCATACCCTCAATACAACTCCCTCTTAAACACACCTTCCTCCTAAACATGTTAATACCCACAACCCCCACACTGCTCCCTCCTAACGCATCTTCCTAAACATCCTCCTGATAATACCTGTCCATCGCTTTCCTAGTCTTTCCTTTCTAGAGATCAATTTCTTATCCAACAATTTATACTTTTAATACATGCACCTCCTCTAAGCTCCGTCCGAAGCCTTCAACGTATATATAATTATACTGTGTCCCTTACCCACATCAGCTCACCGAAAGCTCTATACTTTCACCCCCATTTTCATTAATTTTGTACTGACTTTTTCATACAACGTAACTCTTTTCTGTTTACTCTGGGTCATTTTCTTTATAACAGATTCAACCCGACACAGGTTTACATTTAGAGACCATCAGAGATTTTTCAACAGTCAAAGCAAAAAAATAGACCCCCCCCCAAATCTATCACTAGTGTGATGTTTCCTTTCTATTACATGTCGTGTCATAATATAAAACAAGTACGTCTAGGTATTTCTTTGCAAATTACTGGAAATTGTCAGCGATTTTGAATGCGTATATACAATAATAACATTATTTTTAAAAATACACGCTATCAGTTCTGCCTGTCTTTTCAAACACTCTTTTCAGATATTTCTGATACAATAAAAGCAACGCAGATATAAAAAAGAAATTAACATGGAAGACAAACTTTCGTCGAAAGCTCTACTATTTTAGAGAGAAAACCATAGCAAACAAATGAAAAATTAACAAGTTTTGTCCTGAAAAAAAATTGTTAAAAAAACAACAAAAACTCAACCTGGTTTTCCGTAAAAGAAAAAGGCGAAATTGAAACTCTGGAAAAGTCCAGCATAATGTTTTTCTTACTATTACCGCCTATCATTTCGATCCATACTCATAACGTGTCCAGTAATATGGACATCTCATGTGTATTATATCATTGTTCATTTATGTAAGATTGAAAATAATATCTGAAAAATCTATTGTCCTCAAGTAAAAAAAAATGCACTTTACCCCACTGTAGTCTATGCACCCACAACACATACTGGCGTCTTTATAATAAGTGTTTTTTTAAGTTGGTGAGGGTGGGGAGTAGGCTTGGTTTGGCAAGTCCTATTTTTCGGGGTTTTTTCTTTCCTGTTTTCTTTTATTTTTTTACATGTCATTTATATTTTGTACTTTTTCTTTTTTGGTTCTTTAAAAAAAATGTTTTACACATTTAATCTTGTGTTTTCTTAAGTTATAGTCTTTTTTCCTTTTTTGGGGGGGGTGCTACAGATCCATTTCTAAGACTTGTAGAGAAAATATCTCTCCCCTTTCCCCTTATTTCTTTGATGCGTTTAGTAGTGCACATTACAGAATGTTTTTACACAAAATTATGTGATATAATCAGGGGGGTTGTGCAAGATTTCAATGTTTATATTCTATTTTTTTAATATCTTTCTGACGCTACTTGCTACATTTTACAAAAACAAACACAAAAAACTCTCGTTTCTGCTTTCTTCAAAAATCTCTGTCGCTGTTTTCTTCACACTGTTGTGGTTCTGTTGCTGCTTGGCACTGCTGTTGCTTGGCACTGTCGCTCTGTCGTTGCTTGGCACTGTCGTTGCTTGGCACTGTCGTTGCTTGGCACTGCTGTTGCTTGGCACTGTTGTTGCTTGGCACTGTCGCTCTGTCGTTGCTTGGCACTGTCGCTGCTTGGCACTGTCGCACTGTCGTTGCTTGCCACTGTCGTTGCTAGGCACTGTCGCTCTGTCGTTGCTTGGCACTGTCGTTGCTTGGCACTGTCGTTGCTTGGCACTGTCGCACTGTCGTTGCTTGCCACTGTCGTTGCTAGGCACTGTCGCTCTGTCGTTGATTGGCACTGCTGTTGCTTGGCACTGTTGTTGCTTGGCACTGTCGCTCTGTCGTTGCTTGGCACTGTCGCTGCTTGGCACTGTAGCTGCTTGGCACTGTCGTTGCTTGGCACTGCTGTTGCTTGGCACTGCTGTTGCTGGCACTGTTGTTGCTTGGCACTGTCGCTCTGTCGTTGCTTGGCACTGCTGTTGCTGGGCACTGTTGTTGCTTGGCACTGTCGCACTGTCGTTGCTTGGCACTGTCGTTGCTAGGCACTGTCGCTCTGTCGTTGCTTGGCACTGCTGTTGCTTGGCACTGTCGCTCTGTCGTTGCTAGGCACTGTCGCTCTGTCGCTGCTTGGCACTGTTGTTGCTTGGCACTGCTGTTGCTTGGCACTGTCGTTGCTTGGCTCTGTTGCTGTTCTGTTGCTTCCCCGTTTTGCCATGCTGGTTCAGAGGGCCTGGTGACTTCATAAAAAATGTTGTCAGATTTCTTTCAATCTTAGGACCCTATTATATGGATACTTTTTGTAATGTATGGGAAAATAACTAACATGGTTATAACCAAGGCGCTTCCACCGTTCTGACTTTGGATAATGATGCCAGGGGGTGGGAAAGCCTAGTGGTTAGAGCCTTGACCTCATGGTATGACGGCTTGGGTTTGAGCCACACGCCTGTGTGAGTGGATGTTCCCTCTGAATCTTGCATGGATACCGACACTACTCTCACAAAACTTTTAGATGGGAATATGAACCATTTTTCGTGTCAGAACGCACACAGAACATCTTACACAAATGTCAAAACCTGTCCCATCTTTCGGAAGAGGAGGTGTCACACCTCAGGCCCAGGTTTTAATCCTCACCCCCCTTCGCCTCCCCACTCACACCTCTCCTGACCGCCATTCTGACCACATCAATGTTCTCCATGATGAAGTTTGAAAAAGGGATGGGTCATCTTATTCTGTGATCAATTTGCAGTTACAGTGGTACTTCTTTTAAAATGCGCTCCCAATCTGACGACCCCGGTTTGAATCCCGTTCAAGAGGGATGTTTCCCCTGAAGTTAACATCAGTGCTGACTCCACTCTCCCTAAAAGTCCTTTGGATGAGACTATAAACCAAGGCCCCGACTGCGAATGTATGCAGAATATCTTGTGCACAGGTTAAATCCTGTTTCGCTTTTCGGAAGAATTGGCCATTGTGTGCCGGTGGGAACAGATGACAAAATTGACAAAAGTTCATACACACGGGGGCACGATGTAAAAAAAACCCCACAAAAAACACACGAATGCTAATTCCATAATCCTCAATATAGATTAATAGATAACTACAAAAAATAGATAGATAGATAGATAGATAGATAGATAGATAGATAGATAGATAGATAGATAGATAGATAGATAGATAGATATATAGATAGATAGATAGATAGATAGGCAGAACTCGTATACTTACACACTCACCATCGAGGTTTTGTGGATTGAAGAGCAGTGTCCAGACGCTGGTGATGGCAGTGAAGTGTCCAGCTGATGAC
>CM060338.1:3064120-3069120 GCA_030674155.1 Stramonita haemastoma
AACATTAGTAACTGGGAAAGTGCTGTCAGCTGGCATTTCTGCCTGTATGCATGCATGCATGTGGACACAATGGCACGTAGACACAATGGTACCTAGACTTTTGACACACTGGTTTTGAAAGTGTTTTCTTTTCAATCACAAATCGGTCCTATCGAGACACGATTGTTTCTTGCCTAGCTCTATGATTGGATTTTCATGACAATTTTTCAGTTCTGAAATCAGCTCAGTGGTTTCCGGCAAACCTTTTCTCTTCAAAAGGACCCTGGGCGTTTTCAAAATAACCCGAAATAAGTATCTGAAGGACCACGCCGAAAGGCACGGACATTTCTTTTCTTTTTTTTCTTGCATTTCCCCCTTGTTTCCCATTACAATTTTCCACCTCTAAAATCAGCAATTTCCCGTCTACTGTATTTTTTTTTAAAGTATGTTTCCAAAATAACCCAAGTTGAACTGATGAAAGGCAGAAAGCTAATAGCCCCAAATTAAACCACGTGAGAAAAACCTGCTCTTTTATATGCCCTCTTTTTCTGCATTTACTTACATAGCCATGCATGTCCTACCCCTTTCTCCCCAAAAGAACCTGGTATATTATGAAATTAGCCTAAAGTAAACCATCTGCAAAAAAGCCGGCTTTTTTATTTGCTAGCTTTCTAGTTCTATATCCAATAACTAGCCACACATACCCTGCCCCCTCATTCCAAATACCAATTTTCCCTTTAGTACCTCTTCTGCAGAATCAACTTTAATTCCTCTCCTCTTCACCCCAAAATTTATTTACATATACATGCACATGCTCTCCATACCCCCCACTCACTCTCTCTCTCTCTCTCTCTCTCTCTCTCTCTCTCTCTCTCTCTCTCTCCTCCACACACACACACACACACACACACACACACACACACACACACACACACACACTGTACACGTACAATCTTGTCAGGCATCCCTTTTCTTATTTGTCTGTTTTCCATCTACCTCCACTGTCTATCACTACATCACTACCTCTCCATTTTCAGTTTGGCTCAAGGGCTATGTACCACTTGGCCTTGTATCTGTTTCGTAACTACTTGAGTTCAAACAATGTGTTTAAAATTATGCTCTTGAAATTTAGCTTCAGCTTCAAACTCTTACACCCCCCTCCCTGCCCTCCTCATTGAAGATCATTGAGTTTTATCACACATAATTATAGGAAAAGCACTTTCTTGTTCGTTGCTACTTCGTTATATCGCCTCTGAGCTCTGCTTTCGCTTATTACACAGAAACCAATCACTGTTTTGGCCTTGATCTGTCATTTTAAATTCTAAATAACAAAAATCCATCTATACAACTTAGCATCAAGAGACGACTTCCGGAGACTTACTGCGCATGAGCCACACTATTTTCCTCCAAGAAAACTTCGTCTGCTAGTTCCTGTTCGTTTTGTCTACGCATTCGCATGTTTTTGAACATTTATTTATCCGCACATAAATGTATCTCTAGTGTGTCATCATCATTAATGACAATACTTTTGAAAGACAACACTTGATTTTGAATATTTCATAGTCACGGCCCTCTCAGAGTAAAGCCTATTAAAGCTAGAGACAAACCACCCGGGCTAGTTGATGAAAATGAAGTAATAGCTATCCGTGATAAACGACTGAATTCAACAGGAAAAGATGAAAATTTAGGGAGCAGCGAAATAAGATAACGTATAGGAAACGGATTGTAAAAAAGAAATATTTTAGTGAATTAATTTCATCTTATGTGACCATAAACCCATACGGAAAACACAATAATCCAGTTAGCTGGTAAACCATTAATAACGAATGCTTCATAGATACATGTCTGTTGATAGAATAACCTTTTTGTACCATAGCTGAAAAACTTGTGAATGTCGACTACTCCAAACAAAATAATTCACTCCTTTTAAAGACATTTTGGAGCTCCAAGCCTATTATTACTAAATCCAAACTCAACTGTAGGTTTATTGGTGTGCATGAAGTGTATACGGAAATATGTTTCATAAAGCAAACAAGCTCTCGTGGTTTAGACAATAATTTCGATAATAATTTGTCCGGTCAAATCACATCTTTAATGCCTCAAAGAAATTGTCTAAGAAGCTTTTCAACTTAACAGAATAAAACTTTCTAGACCAGCATACTCGCAAACTATTCTTCTCTGCTTCCATAAAACCAGACCTAGACTATGCCTCTACTTGCTGGGACTTGGCCAGTAAATCTGTACAAGGCGAATTGAAAGTGTATAAACGTTCTCTAAAATTAAGTCTTCTCAAAACTACTTCCCTGAAAATTTGTGATTATTGAGAATTGGAAACTCATTTATACTGAAATGTTGCTTTGATAAAGGCTTACTTATGTATACAATTATTAAAAAATCTAGATCCACTTTATCTTTGTCAGAGATTTTCAGTGAAAACAGTTCGAAATAAAAGTGTGGTTGTTACTCCTCGACCAGGAACTGGTCTTTTTATGTCCTCTCTTGTGTATTCTGGTACCTAACTATGGAATGATCCCTCGTATCAATTAAAAACAAAACTAGTGTATCATCTTTCAAAAAAGAGTACCACACATACTTGTTAAATTCAATGTGATCGACAGTGAGCTCACTTCAAACCGTGGTGTGTGTGTGTGTGTGTGTGTGTGTGTGTGTGTGTGTGTGTGTGTGTGTGTGTGTGTGTGCGCGCGCGCGCGCGCGCGCGGCGAGCATGTGTGTGTGTGTGTGTTGACTTCTGGGGAAGATTTGTTTGTTTAGGGGAGGGGGGTGTCAGAGGAGAGTTTTTCATGTTTAATTGGTCTTTATTCATTTTATTGGTAAACTCATCTGCCTTTCATTGATTTTTTACATCAATAATTGAATGGCCTTTTGGCCGATTCATTTCATTGCTATCATAGATGCAATTGTTTCTTGTGTCAATGATTTATTAATATTTGCTTCATTGTTCCCCACGTGGGCCTGGTGTAAAGCACCTGGCTTATCCAGCTAAAAATGAGTTCGAAATTTTCGAGTTCGAAAATGTTCAAGGTATTGTTTGTCACAGGTTATCATCTGGATCATTTTCAAAGGGATTTATGGTCTTGGATCTAATATTTCTGAATTTGTTTGTCAAATCAAAAAACAATTAATACGAAATTCCATTTAAAACAGAAGGGAAATCACCCATGCTGCCAGCACTGAGCAGAAAAAAAAAATCCATTCCAAAGACAATTCTGATGATTAAGCATTTCTGTACAAGAGCTGTGACGAAGTGACCACAAGCAGGAACACTGTCAGACTTTCCAGAGTTGTATTGAAGCATTTCTTCCATACCATCATCTACCAAAGCCTACCCAAAGTTGCCATGCTATCACATTCACAACAGCTCACTCTCACTGTGCTCCAGTGCTGAAGGCAATGCCTCTCCATTGTCTGTCTCCTGATTGCAACATCCACGATTTGTTGACCAACATCTGAGACATAATAATAGAAGTGTGTCACACACACACACACGCACGCACGCACGCACGCACGCACACACACACACGCACGCACGCACGCACGCACGCACAACACACAACACACACACACACACACACACACACACACACACACACACGACCCAAGTTCAATTCCCGTTCGTGGGGATTTTTCCCCTGGAGTTAACATCAGTGCTGACTCCACTCTCCCCAAAAGTCTTTCGGATGAGACTGTAAACCGAGGCGCCGTGTGCGAACGCACGCAGAATATCTTGCTCACACGCTAAATCTTGTTCCGCTTTTCGTAAGAGTAGGCCACTGTGTGCCGGTGGGAACAGATATGTACAAAATAGCACGCACACGGGGACTGGATGAAAAAAGCACACGAGTGCTTATTCCATTATCGTCGATATAAAAAGAGAAAGAATTAGATAAATAAAAAAGATAAATAAACCAATAAATAAAACACCCCTACACAAACGCACCCCCCCCCCCCAAATAAAAAAAAAACCCTAACCAAGCCAACAGATAAAACACCAACAGCAAAATAAAAAGCCATACCATCATCAACCGTTAATCCTGACCCCCTAAACCATCTCCTCCTGTATCCCTGTTTGTTTGTTGCTGTTTTTTCTTGCTTAAGTAGTTTTTTTGCTGTTGTTTGTTTGTTTAATTTTTTTCCTGGGGGGGAAGGCTCTTGCTTTCATTTGTCTTGTGGTATCTCCTTAAATTGTTGTATGGTTTACTGTACATCCTGTTAATTCTTGTTACTGTTTTATTTATCTGGGCCTCTTGTGAAATTTCTGTTCCTCTGTTATCTGGGCCTCGTGTGAAAACTCTGCTCAGCTAATTGTTCCCCCTTGAGTGTGTGCGTATGTGTGTGTGTGTGTGGGTGGGTGTTCCTTCTGAGAGTTGATTTAATGTTAGCCTATTGATTAATGTGGGGTTTTTTGTTTTGTTTTTGACTTATAATGGTGAAGGATGCCTGTCAAGGACATTGCAATCTCCATCCCAGGAGGGATCAGACCGTCTGGTTTATGTGTGCTGTGCCAGTTACTACTGATCAATCGCTGTTTTCAAGTTGTGACATTGAACAGACTTGTGTGCATACACACCTGTGTATGAATCACTCTCCCAGTGCTCCAAATTATCTTCGTTCTTGCAAAGACATTCATTCGTGTGCAACAACGCAAGCAGAAACATTGTGAATGTGAGCACTAGGAGGAATTCTCCCTGATTGTTGCTGAGGGACCTTGACAGTCACTGGACAAAGTGTGTTCAACTTGGTGATTGGGCATCGGTGATTCACCCAACTGTGGAGTGCGTGATAATCGACATCTTGTGACATTTATCACCACATCACCAGTGAAACGAATAAGTCACCTTCAGAAGTGTGTGTGTTATTGGACCACCCACAGCTCATATACATTTTCCTTTTGTTTTTGTCTTGTTTTGTTTGTTTTTGTCTCTTATATTGGCCATTTTATATTGTTGTTAGTTTGATTGTGTCTGTGTGTCTCTTAGTAACTATTGAAAATTTTTTTTTTT
>CM060338.1:3074120-3076620 GCA_030674155.1 Stramonita haemastoma
GCCGCTTTATCAACCATCTCTGACATCCCCTCAGTCGGAATGCAGCTGCCTTTATGGAGGGCAAAAACGGTCGCTTACAAAAAAATGTCACCAATGCTAGAATGCAGTTATCCAAATGGTGGTGGTAGTGGTCAGCAGCAAGGGGGGGGGGGAGGGCGAAGTAGAGGGTGGCATACAAAATCTCGCCATTGGTCAGTGCCTCGAACAGTCCAAGCTCTCTCTAGCCGAGGAAGGACTACCCCCCCACCCACCCACCCCGGAATTTTATCAGAACAGACCAAGTAGATAGATAAACTCGAGTATACGCTAAAATAAAAGAAAACAATCTTATTGTAGCTTGACAATAAACTAAAATTTAAACTGCATAAGAATCAACCGAATTTTCTAAACAGAAGAAATTTAATCCAACATCCAAAACCGGTTTCAAGATGTCGGTCTCCAGTACCGACACGTGTTCACTAATCCAAACCTGGCCAGGTTCATTATTCTAATATTTGAATACAAATTTGACAAGTCTTCTATCTTGCATTTCTAATGATTGCTTTCTCAGTTCAAAACAATACGAAAAAATACATTTCAATGACAACAGATATCCTACCTTATAGCCAGTTGGTAAAAAAAAATCGGGACTTACTGTCTGGATTTTAATGACAACTTGTGGGGAGAAGGAGAGGGAGGGGGAGGTTGGACAATTTCGATAATTTCATCCTCTGCATGAAGATACCAACCTTGAGACACATGTTTTTGGTAGCCCCACACTGACAATTGTTTAAAAAGTTTCACTTTAGTAAACTAAGATATATACCCACTTACCTTGTCGCCAGGTCGGCCACATTCACAAACTTCTGGCGAGGCTTCTGTCTGTGTCTGTGCCTTTGGCCTGTGTGACCCGTGCGTGTGTGTGAGTAACTGATCAATGCATAGTGGGGGTCATTTGACCAATCACAAACGACGTTGATATCCTACACCGCCCTCTAGTTCAGAACTCGGGTTTTCCTCCCTTGTTTGTGCAACGAAAGGCGTATGTTCAGTCCCTATAAAATTGGATTAGGTGTGACGTCACCCCCCAAAAAAAAATTACCCTCATATACATAACATGGCCATTACTTACACAGACATATTAAGGTCATGTACACCAGCCTTTAAGAAAAAATAAAATGTTTACCTTTACCCCAAGAATAAATCTGTAGATATTACCAGTGACATCACACCCAACCCGACCTAGTGAGGATTGAACATAGCCAGAGGCTCAAGCTTTGTACCGTAGAACGGGGAGAGAGGCACGGGAAAATCGCTTTGTCCACCCGGGGTACATGGCAGTACAGGGTACAGTAGGCTGTAGCTGCTAAGAGTGGCGGTGTGACTGTCAGCTTCCTCTGGCAAATGTCCATGGCAGTATTATTAGTAATAATAATGATAATATTAATAATAATACAATAATGATAATAATAACAATGATAATGATACATGGAATTTATATAGCGCTATATCTTGCAAAAACAAAGTGCTTGCATTCGACCTATAAAACGCACAAGCAATCAATGACAATATTAATAGTTTTAGTAAATTCAAATGTGTACACACACACACACACACACACACACACACACACACACACACACACACACACACACACAAACACACACACAGTGTTCTGCCATATGACAACATCATTGCTATATGACTACATCATTGCTATATGACTACATCATTGCTATATGACTACATCATTGCTATATAACTGCATCATTGCTATAAAACTACATCACTTCTATATGAATACATCATTGCTATATGACTGCATCATTGCTATATGACTATATCCTTGATATATGATTACGTCATTGATATATAGTCACATCATTGCGTTATATGACTACATCATTGCACTATATGATTACATCATTGCACTATATGATTACATCATTGCTATATAACTACATCATTGCACTATATAACTACATCATTGCTATATAACTACATCATTGCACTATATGACTACATCATTGCTATATGACTACATCATTGCTATATGACTACATCATTGCTATATTACAATTAAACGCAGATAAAACCGAATCCATGCTTGTAGGGACCAAACACAAACTGTCTTTTATCACAACAACTTCAATAGAATTCGGCAATACGTCAGTCCCTCTATCCAGTGCTGTAAAGTATCTAGGAGTCGTTATTGACAACACACTCTCCATGCAAAAAATTCATCACCCAGACCTGTCAGTCATGCTACTATCAACTACGGCGTATTAGTGCAATTCGAAAATACCTGTCCACTGATGCAACATCCAAACTAGTCACTTCTCTTATTCTTTCACGTCTGGACTATTGCAATTCTCTTTTGGCTGGTCTGCCAGCATCATCGATCCACTCTCTCCAACGTATACAAAACTCTGCAGCTCGACTGGTCCTCAGAAAGAAAAAATCTGAACACATTACTCCTCTCTTGCAATCTCTCCACTGGCTGCCTGTGCCACAGAGAGTT
>CM060338.1:3081620-3104120 GCA_030674155.1 Stramonita haemastoma
AATGTGCACGAGCGGTCACCTATCCACTTGATAACCACGCTCAATGCTGCTTAACCTTAGCTTGGGGAAAGCAAGTGTTCTGACCATTGAGCCATTCTGTCTCCAGACAGATATGCATGTTGAGATCCGTTCCGCCTTTTGGAAGAGTATGCCGGTACAAACAGATAAAAAAAAACACTATTAAAAATTAGAAAAAATGCCCTAACAAAGAAACAAAGAAAACCCACATGCGCACTGATGTCTTGTGTACACATCATCCCCGGAGTCAGAATGGAGCCGCCCTAATGGTTGGGTAAAAGGTTGCATATCCTCCGGAGTAAACATCCTTCCTTTAAAATCATGAAAGTGATATGAAAGAGGGAAAAAGCGTATCAGCTATTATAGCATTAAACTATTCCAGGACAAACCTTTTTTATTGCACAAAAACGAAATGCTGCACTCTTGAGTACTGGTTTGTTCTCTACGTCATAACTCTTCTAAGGAACTACAATGTGTTACACCCTACGTCAAAGTACAACACTTCCAGGTATAAACTTTGATGGCAACATAGTATTCTATTCTGTTCTTTTCTCTGTTTTGTGGCTGTGATTGGGTTTGACTTACAAAATGGAAAAAGGTCAAAATGAAAAAGACAACAACCAAGCCAAAGACTGCTGTTTGTAGCCCTAGATGTCCATTACCTTAAATTCACTAAATAAACAAACGATGAAAAACTAGTCCTTTATTTTATTCTATATCACTTCATGTCACAGCAGATTTCTCTGTATGAAATTCGGGCTGCTGTCCCGGGGAGTGGCGTCGCAACAAGAGCAGCGCCTACCCTATTTTTTTCCCCTGTCTACAACTGTATTTGTTTCCCTATGTGAGTGGCTTTTTTCTACAGAATTTTGTGAGGGACAACCCTCTTGTTGCCGTGGGTTCTTTTACATGCGCTAAATAATGATATATAATGCACGGAACCTCAATTTATAGTCTCATCCGAAATACGCAGACCACAACTCATGGCCTAATAAATTTGGGAAAAGTTTTGGGCCCAAAAGGGATTGAACATCCGAAGGACATTTAGGGGGAGTGGAGTCAGCACTGGTGTTAACTCCAGGGGGAAAAATTCCCTCGAATGGGAATCGAATCGAATCGGGAACGTTGACGCACCTTGTCACAATCTGGAACTTCAGTCAAACAATTCAACAGAATAACAACAAAAAGATTCAATGATTTTTTTCTTCGGAGTAGCTTCCTTACTGCCGCCATTGCATTCAGTGCTTTGTCTCCATCTGGACCTCAAGGTACATTCCCTAAAAAGACACGAGCAGAGAGAGAGAGAGAGAGAGAGAGAGAGAGGAGAGAGAGAGAGAGAGAGAGAGAGAGAGAGAGAGAGAGAGAGAGAAAAGAGAGAGAGAGAGTTCTGTCCACTACACACACACGCGTGCGCGCAACAACAACAACACCAATAACACACAGCAATCTAATTAAAAGTGATGCACACTATTATGGCTTCTATAGTCCCGATAAAGAATAATGTTTTCAATGTTTAATCTATTCACAATGTGAAATGTTTTTTGATACTAGCAGAGAAGAAGAAATGGGAGAACGCAGTAAAGACTGCAAAGGAAAAAAAAAAGCCGCGAAGAAGAATGTAAAGAAGAAGAAGAATGCAAAGAAAAATGCAAAGGAGAGGATGAATGGGAAAAGAGGAATGCAAAGAAGAAGAATGGGAAGAATAAGAGGAATGCAAAGAGGAAGAAGAAGAAGAAGAAGAAGAAGAAGAAGAAGAAGAAGAAGAAGAAGAGAAGAAGAAGAAGGAAAGGAGAGGAGGAGGAAGAGGAAGACAAAGTGCATCCAGATTGAGGATGTTCGTCTTTTTAAAAGTTTAAAAGGCTGTTAACAGAGTGTAATTTGCCGCCAGCCCTCTTCATGCATAATGCAGACCTTAACACTGGGCTCCTGCCAACATAAAGATCCGTTATACTGGAACACAGTTTGGCTTTTCCAATGCAGACGTAATTTACTTGCTTGTGAGTCTGTCTGTCTGCATGTCTGTTGTCTCTGTTTTAAAGCTTAGCTGGTTGACTTTATTGAACAATTGTTATGTGTGTTCGTTTTCTTTCTTGTTTTGCTTGTTCATTAATAAACTTTAAATCTACGTGATGCATCAAAAATAATGACCCAAACTTAATCTCGTTGGATATATATATATATATATATATATATATATATATATATATATATATATATATATATATATATATATATGTGTGTGTGTGTGTGTGTGTATGTGTGTGTGTGTGTGTGTGTGTGTGTGGTCTCTGTTTGAGTGTGTGTGTGTGTGTGTGTGTGTCTGTTTGAGTGTGTGTGTGTGTGTGTGTGTGTGTGTGTGTGTGTGTGTGTGTGTGTGTGTGTGTATTACTGGAATACCACATTCTGCTTGACTCTGACTCTGACGCAGATCCATCTGTTTAAGTTACAAATAACCTCTGTACCGATGTGTTCATGTTGGCTCGTTACATCAATACAGAACACGTTTGAATATCGCTCTTTTCTTATTAGATTAGATGCATATCCGATAGAGCCGATATAGCGCTATTTTCCATGTTGATTCAATACATACCTGATACAGCCGATATAGCGCTCTTTTCCGTATAGATTTAATACAGATCCACTATAGCTTTATAGCGCTTTTTTCCATATAGACTCAATACATATCCGATATAGCCGTTACAGCACTATTTTCCATATAGATTTAATACATATCCGATATGGCCGATATAGTAAAGTGCCTATCTTTCGTAAGATTATTAATTTTTGCATGTAAAAAATGAGGTGTATAAAGGGAACAATATCGTTCATCAGTTTCGAGAAAATTCTCCTCTGTAACTTATTTATTTATTTATTTTTAATTTATTTATTCTTTTAAATCGAGGATAATGGAATAAGCACTCATGTGCTTGTTTACATCCAGTCCCCGCGTGTATGCAGTTTTGTAAATCTTTTCATCTGTTCCCACCGGCACACAATGGCCTATACTTACAAAAAGTGGAACAGGATTTAACGTGTGCGCAAGATGTTCTGCGTGCGTTCGCGCACGGGGCCTCGGTTTATAGTTTCATCCGAAGGACCGAGTGTGACATAACCAGACTACCTGTGCCTTGTTTTAAAATTGCAGATTTGAAGCTCTAACAAAGTAATATTGCTCTGCTCATTCCGTTTTATTCTAGGGGAAACACTATTTATGTGGTTCCAAAATTTGGGTTTACATTGGATTACAGTTTATACTGTGCAATAATTTCAATAAATACTATCAAGTATTCAATGCAGCTTTTTGTCCTAGGTGAGTGTGTAACATGCCATCATCCCCAAAGCCATCATTCCTCCTCTTCTTCTTCGGAGTTCTTCGCAATTCTTCTTCCTCGCAATTCTTCGCAATTCTTCTTTTCTTGCAACTCTTTTACGCAATTCTTCTTCGTAGTTCTTCTTTGTACATCTTCTTCTTTTTTGCAATTCTTCTACGAAATTTTGTTAGCAATTCTTCTGCGCAAGTTTTGCCCTTCATTGCAATTTTTCTTTGCTTTCTTCTTGGCAAATTTTCTTGGAATTTTTCTTATTTTTCTGCGCATTTTTTGTTTTTCTTCTGAGCATTTTTATTTTTAAAAATTATTGAGTTCTTTTCAGCATTTCTTTTCTTTCTTAAATTTCCTTAAGCAAAGTCAGCATTTACTGCAGCCTTTTAAAACATTCTTCTTCCTGTTATTATTCTTACCATTTATAGCATTCTTATCAGTTCTTCTTAGCATTTATAGCATTTTTCTTAACATTTTTCCTAGCATTATTCGGATTACTTTGTTTTAAATTCTTAAAAGTAACTTTTTTACATTCTTTTAAGCATTCTCTTTCCTCGCATTCTCGTGTGTGTGTGTGTTTGCAGTCTTTTTTTTTTTTTTTATTGTTCTTCGCATTTGTCAATGCATTCTTCCTCGCATTCTTTGTCTTCTTCGTCTTCTTCTGCATATTTGTGCTAGCACTCTTAGTCTAAACGTTATTCTCAGCTATTTTACTTTTTTGATTTTCGTCGTTTTTACATTTTTCTTAGCATCCTTCTTCTTTGTTTTTTTTCTTTTATATTCCAACCTCATCTTCGTTTTTTTCTTTTTCATTTTCTATCTCTTTTAAGTTTCTCTCGGTTGATTTTCTGTTTTCTCCGCCTGTCTTTACTATGCAGACATTTATGATATTATCTGTTGATATGTGGTGGCGATGTACAAATGTATTCAAATTGTGCTCTCTTCCAGCAGAAGGGGCTAACTTGAAGAAAAAGTTTCCCTGATGCATTGCTAATATTTTACACTCTTTTTTCTGTGTGGCTGTACGTTTTTTTAATGTGATGGAAGATGTCCAATAACCTCTATAAGATGTGTACAACATTTATGTAAAAGTGAAAGTATTTAAAATCGGAGTGGGCGAGTGGCGTCGGGGCAGTGGGGGGGTGTATGCATCTGAAATGCAGATGAGAGTTGAGTTGAGGCTATGAATTGTAACTGTTCATACAGACACAGACACAGACACAGACACAGACACAGCACACACACACAACACACACACACACACACTTAACATCACACACTGAACATCGCACGCACGCACGCACACACACACACACACACACACACACACACACGCGCGCGCGCGCGCGCGGCCAACACACACACACTTCGTGGTGGCTCAATGCAACTTAACACAACCAACTATCCAATCAGCCAGTTTCTAGCCAACCAACTAACCAACCAATCATACCAATAGCCAATCAACAATTAATAATCACCAAGCAGCCAGCTTCCTAGCCAACTATGCAGCCAACCAGCAAACAGCAAAAACCAACCAGCTAACCAACCAACCAACTAACAAGCCACCCCACCAGTCAGCTTTTCATCCAGCTAACTAACCACAAGTGACCAAACAATGAGCCAATAATAGGACACAAAAAATATCAACACAAAAAAATAAAACAACTCATATACCAATGAATTACACACATGATTAAATAGAGTTAAAACTTGTGTGTGCACATGAGACTGTTCGGCGTTACAAGTCACACAGGAAAAAGAAGAATGCAATACGAATTATTTTTAAACAGAATGCAGGCAAGCAAACAAATAATCAAACAAATAAACAACTGATCAAAATGATGGCAGCATAATTCATTTGCCAGATCACACTCACTAGACCACGATGCATTTCAATCGAAATAAGAAAACAAAACAGCTACTGTTTTACCCAGTTTGAAAAAGATGATTTTTACTGAAAAAGTTCTTTTTTTTCGATAGAAAACCGGTATCAATTGAAAAAGTATATAATTGATTTAAAATGCTTAATACTGATTTCTACTCTATGATGAATATACGTCCGCCCGCTTATTTTTCTATTGTCAATTGGAAAAATACAACACAAAAGAAAAGGAAAATAAGTAGAGCAATCTAAATAGCTGTAAATCAACAAGAACGCACACTTGACTGTTTAAAGCAAAATGTAACACACTTAAAAAGTGTACAGTGACTAACTAGTTGGAAACAAACTTAAGACAATCTACCTTACTAGCACTACTGAAAGAAAATGAGAACAATCTGCCTTATATTATATCACTACTGGAAGAACATATTTCTTGGTCACCCAAAAAGGTAGTTCTGCAATTTGAAAATAAATGAAATAGCGCGAATTCCATACGAATGGAAATCAAAACCATGGATAACAAAAAAAAATTTGTAGGCAAGTGTGTCGGTTCAGGGCCTTGGGAATTCTTATGAAAAACATAGAAGGCAAACGGACATGTGCTTAAAGATAGAAGGACGGTCAAAGAAAGAAATAGGGTGATACAGGCAAAGTTATCAGATGTTGTGAAATATACATAATAAGTGCAATGTAAAGAAACAGGTTGATCAGGCAAAGTTATCAGATGTTGTGAAATATACATAATACAGTGCAATGTAAAAAAGCTGAAACTTGTAGAACTACGGTTTAACTATGTCACAAAAATGTAGGTTGAACAGAAGCAAGCAAGTTTTCATTGAAAAGTAAATTCAGTTTTAGGGTAATTCTGATTCTAAATACATTATTATCTTAAAACAGAGAAATTGTGTTAGGTTACGAGCAAGTCATAGAGATAGTAGAGACGAACAAATAATTACATATATAAAAAGAATAAAAGAATCTTCACATGCAAATGAATGAATTCAAAATGCACTTTGGCGAAACTACTATTTCTACATTTCTCGAAATAAAAACGTTTACAGACCAAAAAGATGGCAAGAGTTAAGCACTAACATCTTCGTAAAACTCTTAAAACGCATTACAGATGCTTCAACTACCATACTGATTGCCACTGCAACAATAGCAGACACAAATCGAGCAATGTCTGCCCAAAGTTCAGTTATCACTGGCAACTTTCAAACTAATAACATGTCTATCGCCATCAGAACTACACACAGTCAGTGCAGCCAGCCATACGGCAATGCCAGGATGAAAATCGTCCTGAATAGACTGCAGTCACAGGCAGACACCTTTTTGCTGAAGTTCTGTCTGGCTTCTACCACAGGCATCGTCACTGTAGTGCAGATAATGTGCGGGGAAAGTGGCAAAGTATTCCCCAAAGTAAAGAAAAATGGCTGTAGTTTTCAGGACTATGAACATTGAAGCTGAATCATTCTTGTCAGACTCCAAAACTGGTCTGTCTGTTAAAAATTGGTGGCTAGATAGCGTATGTTAATTCTAATGGTGGATGAAAAGTTGTTTTTTAAATCATGGAAAAGTTAGCTCTGTAAGACTCTAAATATATTTGAAATCAACGTCCTGATTAAAAATAATATGTGACTACATTTTTTGAAGGAAAATTAGTCGCAAAGACATACCCAACATTTTGCTCTAGAAACCTAAAGGGAGGTGAGGGTCAATTGTCAATTTTGAGATTTTGATCGATTATTAAATTAATCAGTTATTCTACATTGTATGAAAACAAGGATAAATGTATTCTTTTGCTTTTAAAATGTGTTTTTGAAATACCCAAGCCTCAATTCTGACAACCGTTCGAAAATAAAACTTTGCCCGTTCTCATTTTGGGCACATACTGCAGTCTATCATTTCAATTTGTAATAACTTTGCAAAAGAATTGTCGATTTTTGCAATCTGTTTTTTTATATTGAATACCTTTTTATTATGCAAGCATTTTTCATGTTCATAACTAAAATTTGACCTCTGTGCATTGCGATCCTTATTGGTGAAGCGTCACATATTGAGTGACATTAATTTTCTTCATAGAAAATAACTACAGGCAAAAGACAAACTGTAGACAGAGCAAAGTGGTAATCTCCCTTAAAGTATTTTGTTTTGTTAGAATGAGGTGTAGACATTGAATATCTCTCATCCATTTAGAATAATTCTTTTTTTCTGATTATTACAATTAATGTTTTTTCAACAACATTTTGCAAAACAAGACTACATACTTAAAACTGGTGTTTTGAACTTCGTAGGACAAATATTGCTTTTTTTCAGAATTAACTTTCAGTGAATGAACATGCACAAAGAATTCAAGTTTTTATTGATTTACTGAATCTTATACCCTACAACCATTTGAATAATCATCTGAAGCATCGACATGCAACCTATGTCTTCATTCAGTCAAGTTTTAACATGCAAACAAAATGCAAAGATGCATGTTTTGCTACTTCGAGTTTATGATCTTTTGCTAACATAGTTTTTTGTCTCAAATAAACTTTTTTTTCTTCTATTTTACATCGCTTTTTTCATAGTTTGCATAAGTTAAATATCCCTCTGAAACGGGACCCTCTCTTTTCCATAATTATTGTTCCCCCAGAATCATGCCTCTAGATCTTCTGGTGTTTTTCTTTCATATTTTCTTCATCAGAAATTTTTTTCACAGGGGGTGAGTGACCGTAACCGATTGTATTTATTCCTCAATTTCCTTCGTAACTAAATTCCCCCCCCCCCCCTTCTTCTCTCTCTCTCTCCTCTAACTCCTCTCCTCCTCCTTCTCCTACTTATTCACCCTTACCTTCTGTATTTTTCTTCCTTTGCATTCCCTGTTTAACAACTCGCCTCTCTTTAACATGCACTCAGACATCAGATTATGGGTGATGTATGTGCACACTTTACAATTATCTATACCTCGGGCTCTCTCCCTGTAGAGGGAGTTCTACAGAAATGATGTTCTGACATGTGGCCGCCATTCCAAATCTGTCCTGCAGCCCTGTGGCAATGCTGATAGACAGACAGCCTCTGTCCTGCAGCCCTGTGGCAATGCTGATAGATAGACAGACAGCCTCTGTCCTGCAGCCCTGTGGCAATGCTGATAGATAGATAGCCTCTGTCCTGCAGCCCTGTGGCAATGCTGATAGATAGACAGCCTGTGTCCTGCAGCCCTGTGGCAATGCTGATAGATAGACAGCCTGTGTCCTGCAGCCCTGTGGCAATGCTGATAGATAGATAGACAGCCTCTGTCCTGCAGCCCTGTGACAATGCTGATAGATAGATAGGCTCTGTCATGCAGCCCTGTGGCAATGCTGATAGATAGACAGACAGCCTCTGTCCTGCAGCCCTGTGGCAATGCTGATAGATAGATAGCCTCTGTCATGCAGCCCTGTGGCAATGCTGATAGATAGATAGATAGCCTCTGTCATGCAGCCCTGTGGCAATGCTGATAGATAGATAGACAGACAGCCTCTGTCCTGCAGCCCTGTGGCAATGCTGATAGATAGATAGATAGATAGCCTGTGTCCTGCAGCCCTGTGACAATGCTGATAGATAGATAGACAGCCTCTGTCCTGCAGCCCTGTGGCAATGCTGATAGATAGATAGACAGCCTCTGTCCTGCAGCCCTGTGGCAATGCTGATAGATAGACAGCCTCTGTCCTGCAGCCCTGTGGCAATGCTGATAGATAGATAGATAGACAGCCTCTGTCCTGCAGCCCTGTGGCAATGCTGATAGATAGACAGCCTCTGTCCTGCAGCCCTGTGGCAATGCTGATAGATAGATAGATAGACAGCCTCTGTCCTGCAGCCCTGTGGCAATGCTGATAGATAGATAGACAGCCTCTGTCCTGCAGCCCTGTGGCAATGCTGATAGATAGATAGCCTGTGTCCTGCAGCCCTGTGGCAATGCTGATAGATAGATAGCCTCTGTCCTGCAGCCCTGTGGCAATGCTGATAGATAGATAGCCTGTGTCCTGCAGCCCTGTGGCAATGCTGATAGATAGATAGACAGCCTCTGTCATGCAGCCCTGTGACAATGCTGATAGATAGATAGCCTCTGTCCTGCAGCCCTGTGGCAATGCTGATAGATAGACAGCCTCTGTCCTGCAGCCCTGTGGCAATGCTGATAGATAGATAGCCTCTGTCCGCTATGCACAACAGGTGGAGACAGGAGGGAGTGTGTGACGGGGAGATGCAATGAGAGGAAGCTCAGATGAGGCTAATTAGTTGGGATCCTCTGTCTGTCTGTTTCTGCCTGCCTGTCTGTCTGTCTGTCTTTGTCTGTCTGTCTGTCTGTCTGTCTTTGTTTGTCTGTCTGTCTCTCTCTGTCTGTCTGTCTGTGTCTGTTTGTCTCTGTCTGTCTGTCTGTCTGTGTCTGTATGTCTGTCTGTCTCTGTCTCTGTCTCTGTCTCTGTCTCTGTCTCTGTCTCTGTCTCTCTCTCTCTCTCTCTCTCTCTCTCTCTCTCTCTCTCTCTCTCTCTCTCTCTCTCTCTCTCTCTCTCTCTCTCTCTCTCGCCTACATCTTAACAGCACTATATGCATGGCTATAGAAAATTACAGCAGAGAATGCGTGTCCCTTTTACACATCATCAGCTGAAAATGAGATGCATTTTCTATATGAGTGCTGCATGGTATCAGATATATGGTCAAAACTTTGAAAGACCCAGTTCAGTTTTCATTATCAATACTGATTTCGCTACAAAGTAGCCAGTATAAATTCTTTTATTTATTTTTTTTTAATCGAAGATAATGGAATGAGCAATCATATGCTTTTTATGTCCAGTCCCCGTGTGTATGCAGTTTTGCAAATGTCATCTGTTACCACCGGCACACAATGGCCTACTCTTATAAAAGTGGAACAGGATTTAATGTGTGCACAAGATGTTCTGCGTGCGTTCGCACACGGGGCCTCGGTTTATAGTCTCATCCGAAAAGCTTTTAGGGTATAAAGAGAATTTGTTTAGGTTTGTATTCCATAGCGTTAAAAAGCGATCTAGAATTGTGATAGATGAGGTTTGATATGAAAGGTATTCATTATAATTTTGGGGGCAGACTCAGTGATCTCCCCTCCCTCTCATCCCGCATCTTGTTGTTGATGGTGTCGACGTAAAGGTAACGATGTAAATGACAATGACAGATGATCTAAGATCACAATCAAGTGATAAAGGTTTCAATTCGTTTACGCAGTATCATCATTCTTTCCTTTTTTATTATGAGATACGTTTTTATCCGATTTGTGTTGATGAATTATTTGTCACATTTTACAGAGTCAGGACAGGGTGTCTATACTCTCAGAGGTGACGTAATTATTGATGATGCATGGGATGAAACACACGCGCGCACGAACACACACACACAACAAAATGCACACGTATGCACACGCATACACACGCATGCACACGCATACCTACCTACCTACCTACCTACCTACCTACCTACCTACCTACCTACCTACCTACCTACCTACCTACCTACCTACATACATACTACATCATACATACATACATACATACATACATACATACATACATACATACATACATACATTACATACATACATACATACATACATACATACAACATACATACATACATACATACATACATACATACATACATACATACATACATACATACATACATACATACATACATACTTACCTACTTACCTACTTACCTACTTACCTACTTACCTACATACCTACATACCTACATACCTACATACATACATACATACATACATACATACATACCTACATACCTACATACCTACCTACCTACCTACCTACCTACCTACCTACCTACCTACCTACCTACCTACCTACCTACCTACCTACCTACATACCTACCTACCTACCTACCTACCTACCTACCTACCTACCTACCTACCTACCTACCTACCTACATACATACATACATACATACATCATCCACCAATCCATACACACACATACACACATACATACACACACATACATACATACACACATACATACATACACACCACACATACATACATAACAACATACATACATACATACATACATACATACATACATACATACATACATACATACATACATACATACATACATACATACATACATACATACATACATACATACATACATACATACATACATACATACATACATACATACAACATACATACATACATACATACATACCGAAACATAAGAAGGGACAACTGAAGTAGGACATAAAAAGGCATCAACTAATTTCGATTCTAAATATCCATGCCTGTTTTCTTTTTCACGAAATCTTTTACATGTTTACTTAGAATAAAACAAAAAAAACCCTTAATAAACTGATTTATTAACCAGCATGAGCTTATGCAAGTTTAGACAAACTAAAAGAAAAAAGGATGACTGCATAATGGGCATGGAACATGTGTTTTATTAACAATTTCCCAAGTGCTTTTTTACGCTTGCTTCATTTGATATGCAGTTTCATGCTGGGCAAAACATTAAACTCTACAAAAAAGAACTTATGAAGATAAAAAGTAGAGCAAACAAAAGACATTACACAAAAAGTAAAATTTAAACAAGAAAACTAAACCAAAACCACTGTTATCTTTATTGATTGATTTAATCTATTTACTTCATTCATGAGCTAATGTTTTTGTTATTATGCAATCTATGAAATTGTAATCTCATGTGCACTCACAAGCAGCTGTCAGATTTCGTGCCTTTTTCAATTCCAAAGTTTTTGTACGTGTTTATAGTAAAGTTTCTTACATGTGTGGTGTATAGCATAGAAGATGTGATGCATTAATCTATATAGAACAGTGCTTGTGATAAATCGTATGCGAGTTTCTTTATTTTCCATAAATATGATATGGCTATTCTCTAGTTCATTCATTCATTTATTCATTCATTCATTCATTCATTCGTTTATTCATTAAGGATAACGGAACAAACACTCGTGTGGGTCTTTTAAAATTATGTAATCCTCGTGTATATACAGTTTTGTAAATTTTGTCATTTGTTCCCACCGGCACCCACACACCCACGAGAACAGATTCAGAATTAAAAAATTACCGGCTCTTTGAAAGCTAGTGTCCATGCTCCAGGAACTAGGCGCCTCTCCATGTTGCCTCTCCATGTTGCCTCTCCATGTTGCCTCTCCATGTTGCCTCTCCATGTTGCCTCTCCATGTTGCCTCTCCATGTTGCCTCTCCATGTTGCCTCTCCATGTTGCCTCTCCATGTTGCCTCTCCATGTTGCCTCTCCATGTTGCCTCTCTATGTTGCCTCTCTGCTGGTTTTTCGAAAGGCGTCATGCTCTCCCCAGGGAAATCAGGGTGAGCACTGTGCTGCCTGTGCCATGTTTACAGCAGGGGGGGGCAGTGAGGAGTGGCCTTCAGCGGCAGAGAGAAGCAACACAGCCGCCATAGCTCTGCCCGACACTGCAGGTCACAGCATCGCTGCAGTCCTCAGTCCTGCGCACTTTTTACACTGATGGGGAGCGGGGGTCTGGAGGTAACATGTCTGTCTAAAAGGCGAAATTTCTGGGTCAGAGTGTGCTGTGATTTGAATCCCGTTTGGGCCTGAAAATTTTCCCTATCCACCACATCATGAGTGGTGGTATGGGTGCTAGTCTTTTGGATGAGACGATAAATCGAAGTCCCGTGTGTTACACATCATTATTTAGCGCGCGTAAAAGAACCCACGGCTACAAGAGGGTTGACTCTGACAAAGTTCTGTAAAAGAAAAAAGCCAATCTGATAGGGAAACAAATACAGTTGCAGACAGGAAAAAAATGGGTGGCGTTACACTTGTGGCAACGCACTTTCCCCGGGGAGAGCAGTCCGAATTTTACGCAGAGAAATTGGCTGTGACATAAAGGTATATAAAAAATGAAATAGAAATAAGAATGTTTTTTGCTGTCTCGTTTCCCGTTAGTCACCAAACATGAGACATTTTTCTGTTTATTGCATGATGATCAATGACGATGAAGATAACACAACAGTGCTGCTATGGTAGTGCATGTACTTGGAGACTTCATGACAGGGATTACTCTTTCACTTACTATCGTAATACGTCCTGGCGTCAACCGGACCCGAGAGATACAGACACCTACAGTGTTGGTCAGTGCATTCGGGCAAAGCTCTAAAACTCACAGCCATTCAAATGGTTGAAGCTTCAATGTCTTCTCCCAGACTTCCCAATGAGCCTGCAACAAACTCAATTAGGGTAGGAACCGGCCAGTTTAAAAACAAAAGAAAGAAAGAAAAACAATCCTTATGACGGGATTTGAACTTGAGACCTTTCAATCTGTATCCCAAGACGTGTTAAATTATTTATTTGTTCATTCATTCATCTATTTATTTATTTATTTGTTTTATTCATTTATATCGAGGATAATGGAATAGGCACTCATGTACTTTTTACATTCAGTCCCCGTGTGTATGCAGTTTTGTAAATCTTGTCATCTGTTCCCACTGGCACGCAATGACCTTCTCTTTCGAAAAGCGGAACAGGATTTAACGTGTGCAAAAGATGTTTAACTACTGCACCAAGGTGGCTGGTCCATCACGAAAACCAACCCCACCAGCAGCTGCAGTCTGCTGGGATGGTTCTCAAAGATGCTGGTAAAGTGTGTCTGGTGCCGTGGGCTATATACTGTGCAAAAGTCGGGGTAGGGCAGGACTCAAACCGGCCCTTTGTCATATATTTTCGATATGCGCTTTATTCTTGGGGTGTGTGTATGCGCGCGGGTATGTGTGCGCGCGTTCATTGGTGTGTGTGTGTGTGTGTGTGTGTGTGTGTGTTGTGTGTGTGTGTGTGTGTGTGTGTGTGTGTGTGTGTGTGTGTGTGTGTGTGTGTGCATGTGGCAGCGGCACTGCTTTTTGCTGTGCTGCGTCATATTGTATATTATTATTATCATATATCTGTGTACATGTATTACAGTGTATTATTGCGCACAGTGTACCAGCTTTTGTTCCGAGACATTTTGCAACATCCTAGCCAGACTGTTCTTTTGGGGGCTGTGGTGTCGCCTCAAGACTGGCGCCACGCATTTATGCATACTGTAGAGCACTGTCATGGTGCCATAAGCTTTGTTACTGTGCAAAAGTTGGGATTGGACGGGACTCGAACTGCCCCTTTATCACATTTATTTAGGTGGCCCTTATTTTTGGAGGGTGTGGGGCGGGTTGGGTTGACTCAGTTACTGTGCAAAAGTTGTAGAAGGGAGTTAAACCAGCCTATTGTCACATCTTCTCCAAATGCGCCTTTTTTCCCTTTATTTGGGGGGAGGGGGGATGTATGCCACGTGCATGCATGCATGCACACGCTCATGTTTGTGTGTACGTTTTATCTAGTGCGTGTGCATGTGTCAGGGGCTTTGCACTTTGGTGTCACGCATCATATTGTATAGCATCATTATTAGTATTATTACTATTACGTATCAATGCACGTACTGTACGAGCTTTCATTTCGACAAACTTGCTGTATTCAAGCCAGGCTGGCCTCTTTGGGGCTGTGTTGTCACCACAAGACCAGTGCCATGCATTTCAAAGATGCTAGTAAAATGTATTGTGCATTACATTAGATCGCTTTCTATGTGATCTGGGTTTTTTTATCTGTAGGGTGACAGCCCTGCACTGTGCAGTGGTGCATCATACTGTATATCATCATTATTCATTGGGTAACACTGTGACATTGCAGCATACACTGTACCAGATTTCATTCTCAAAGTCTTCCTAAATTCAAGCCAGGTTGCCCTCATTGCGACTGTTGTGTTCCCACAGGAACGGCGCCACCCATATCAGAGATACTAGTAAAGTGTGTATGCATGTTATTATATGGTAGAGAACTCTTATGGTGCCGTGGGCTCTGTTACTGTGCAAAAGTCGGGTAGAACGGGACTCAGTCAGGTACCTTTTCACATCTTTTCAAAGTGGACTTTATTCCTGGGGCTGGTTATCTGCACGCACATGCTGATGCACGCTCGTGTTTGTGTTTTTTTTTTTTCTGTGTGTGCATGTGGTGACGGCCCTGCACTGTGTTTTGGTGCATAATTATGTCAATACCTTAATTATTAGTATGTGTAATACTATGTAAACATATAGTAGAGCACTCATAGTGCCGTGGGCTCTGTAACTGTGTGAAAGTCAGAGTAGGACAAGACTTATGTCAGTGCTTTATTCCATTATACTCAAAATCAAAGATTAAATTATGAAAATAGAGAGAAACACACAGGCAAGAAAGACAAAACAACAACTTTGAAATACGTAAGTGTAATGGTCAACAAGTGAAAGACGCTTCGTTCCATGATGCACGTGACACCTGAACTCTACTGTCCTCACCCCACATATTAAGGGTCAGGTGATGAGCAGTGACCGTGTTGCCAGCACCCCACTTCTCTTCACCACTCTGCACACCACCAGGGCTAGCACACTTGGTGTGTATGCAGGCACAATACTTTGAAATACGATCCATTGCCACACCATCGCCATTCTGGGCATCTTTGATCTGAGGCTACAGGTAAAACTTACAGTGTTTTTGTAGTATTGGTTTTTGTAGTTGCTATTTGCTTGGTATTTGTTTGGTGGTGGAGGGTGGATGTGTGACTAAGTCCAGTAAAGTCAAAATGGTCTTTATTTAGGTCAAAGATAAAGTTTAAACTTTTTTTTTAATCCATTGTCTATCTATTGTGTGCATATGTGTGTGTGGTTTGTTTGGTTTTTTTTTTGTTGTGGGGGGGGTATGGGATGGAGTCATTCTTCCGGTAGAGCTGTGAGGTTCACCAATGGTGAGAGTCTTGCATGTGTGACCACCCACCATTATGATCCAATCTGACTTCGGGGATGCTGTCTAAACATGACGTCTGTGTGCATCAGTGAAATTCGCTACATCAAACACCAGCTTTAACACACACAAAAAACAAACCAACAAACTTTAACTCAGTGAACTGCCATTTTCAGGTCAAAACCACCATCAAGAGTTAGACACAGTGTCCACTGTTGTCTAGAAGTGGTCACCACAACTGACCATCCCCTGCGCTGTGTCTGAAATACAATGTCGTCTGCTGGCTTCTTCACAAAGAAAACGGCCTGCTTTTCCCATGAACAAGTGAGTATTACTGTAAATCCAAACGATCTAGTGTTTTGTGTCTGGCTCTGATGTGTAGTACTTTAAGACAGCGTGTCAGTATGTAAAAGGACGTAAAAATTGTACGCACAGGTATATAAAAGAATAGCATGATAATTTAGTTTATCACACAATGTTTTGAAAAGTATAGACAGGAAACGGACATAATATTCACATACACACACACGTAAACACATCATCCAGAATGACAGGATTTTGCATTCTAGGATTCTCATGGTAATAACAATAAAACAGAAACAATTCTATGTTTCATTTATGTTAAATAGCAAGTTTTCAATTTTTTCTTTCTAGGGGCAGCGTGTTTTTAGCAAACCTTTACTAGAGTATTTAAACTTGTGGTGTTATTTTTTGCAGAGGAGCCTAGCGTTATCAAGATGCAGACTATCACCGCCACCACCATCACTACCACCACCGCCACCGCCGCCACACACACCACACCACCACCACCGCACATCACCACCACCGCCACCATCACTACCACCGCCGCACACCACCACTACACAGCACCACCACCACACCATCACATCAACTTGATGTGAGTATGATGTATTCTGTAGACACTTGATATACTGCATCATTTAGCTGTTAGTCTGCCTGTCTGTCTGTCTGTCTGTCTGTCTGTCTGTCTGTCTGTCTGTCTGTCTGTTGTCTGTCTTCCTCTCTCTCTCTCTCTCTCTCTCTCTCTCTCTCTCTCTCTCTCTCTCTCTCTCTCTCCTCTCTCTCTGTCCCTCTCCCTCTCTTTTTTCACATAACTTTTTTCTTCCCCCCCCCCCCCCCCCCCCCCCCCCCCCCCCGTATTCCGGATTTTTGTTTTTTGTTGTTGTAGAAGTGTTTTTCAGGCAGTTTATTTATTGTTGTACTAGGTTTTCTAGCAGTTTATTTGTGTGCGTCTTTTTCTTGAATTACGCTACGGTCTTCATTATTCCCCCTGCCTCGCTCCCCCCCCCTTCTTCTCCCTTTCCTCTCTCCCTTCTCCTTCCTCTCTCTCTCTCCCTCTCTCTCTCTCCCTCTCTCTCTCCTCTCTCTCTCTCCCTTTCTCTCTCTCCTTCTTCTCTTCCTTCTCTCTCTCCTCCTCTTCTGTCTCTCTGTGTCTGTCTCTGTCTGTCTGTATCTGTCTGTCTGTCTCTGTCTTTCTCACCCTCCCTTCTCTCTCCCTCTCTCTCTGTCTCTAGATCTCTGTCTTCGATCTCTGTCTGTCTTCTGTCCCTCTCTGTCTGTCTGTTTCTCTTCTCTGCCTCTGTCTCTGTCTCTCTGTCTGTCGTCTGTCTGTCTGTCTGTCTGTCTTCTCCTCCTCTCTCTTCTATTCTCTCTCATCTGTCTTCTGTCTTTCTGTCTGTCTGTCTTCTGTCTTCTGTCTGTCTGTCTGCTGTCTCTCTCTCTCTCTCTCAGTCTTCTTCTGTCTGTCTTCTGTCTGTCTGTCTTCTGTCTGTCTGTCTGTCTTCTGTCTGTCTGTCGTCTCTCTCTCTCTCTCTCTCTCTCTCTCTCTCTCTCTCTCTCTCTCTCTCTCTCCTCCTCACTCCTCTCTCTCTCACTGCCTCTCACTTTCTCCCTCCCTCCATCTGATCAGACAAAATGAATCCCATTTATCACAGGTATGGTTTGTTTTGTTTTTCGTTCCTAAATTAGAGCTCTAGAGGGTCACCAGGTGAGATAGTTTCGTATGCGACTGTCTTTACCCGTGATGAAGGCAGCAACATTCCAAATTCGGGAATACATGTCTGTCTTTCTGTCTGTCTGCCTGTCTCTGTCTATGTTATAGATCTATGTACCTATGCATCTGTCTTTCCTTTTAGATACTTCGCAACAACTTTCATGCCCCTCCCCACACAGCCTATGACCCGCAGGACTCTCACTGGTCAGCCCGTGTTGGTCAATAAAAGGGGAGGGAATGAAGCCACAGGAAATGCAACCAAGCTTCTGCTTCTGCTTCGTCCAACTCTCTCTAGACAAGCAACTAGCGTTTGTGACAGGGGCGAAAAATGCTTTGCGCTACCGTTAAGTGCCTGACAAGTCAGGCCCGTCACATCCAATTTCGGCATAGAACGAAACACTGAAGTTTTGGGGGGTGGTTTTAGATGCATTGGCGTGAGTCTGCGTAACCGTTTGCATCCGAAAGCGCAGGCGCGCAGTGAGCAGTCTCCGTAGGCCTACTGCATGCAGTCTTGCACAGGGAAAGTCTACAGAGGTCAGTCAGTATGCACACAGCCACCGACCACACTACTGCCGCCTTGCAACAACCGATTTCACAGGCACGACCAGAAACACAACACCGTGAGCTGTCTGGACAATGGTCACCACACAAAAAGGGACCCTGTCTCACCTGCATATTTTCCTCCCTTTCACCTTCACCTATCCCGTAGTCTTGGGGCACTCACCCCTTAAGATTTTGCAACCAGCTTTCTCCTTATCGAATCCTCACGCACGCGCAAATTTGAGCATTTTTCCCGTAGCGAGTCGAGACCAGTCCAGTCCAGTCGGTCGCGTTCGTTTGCTGGACTTTGAACTGACTGCCTGGTCAGTAAGCGTACTGTCAAACGATCACTGGGCACCCCACACTTCTGATTGCATCCTCAATTCTTGCTCAATGATAAAAGAGATAAAATAAAATAGAAAATAAAACATAGAATACGGAATAAAATAATTGAAACTAAACTAAACCATTTTCATGAAACAAAATATAGAACAGGACATAGTGTACAGAGAGGTAATATAAATTTTAAAAGTTAAACAATAAAAGTAAATAAAAAGTAGGGAACAAAAACCAAGGGCAAGAGATAACAGGAGCGCAATCTGGGTGACCGTGATCGTTGCGTCCGTAACACACCACCACCTACATGATCCTTGCGTCCGTAAACACCACCACCTACACTGATCCTTGCGTGTCCGTAACACCACCACCTACACTGATCCTGGTGTAGTCCGTAAACACCACCACCTACACTGATTCCCCTGGTGTCCGGTTAAACACCACCACCTACACTGATCCTGGTGTCCCGTTAAACACCACCACCTACACTGATCTTGGGTCCGTAAACACCACCACCTACAGTGATCCTGGTGTCCGTAAACACCACCACTACATGATCTTGGTGTCCGTAAACACCACACACTACACTGATCCTGGTGTCCGTAAACACCACCACCTACACTGATCCTGGTGTCCGTAAACACACCACCTACAGTGATTTGGTGTCCGTAAACACCACCACCTACAGTGATTGGTGTCCGTAAACACCACCACCTACAATTGTTAACTCTTGTCAGTCCGTAAACACCACCACCTACATGATCTTTTTTGTAAACACTACCTACAGTGATCTTGGTGTTCCGTAAACACCACCACCTACAGTGATCTTGGTGTCCGTAAACCCACCACCTACACAGGCTTGAGACAGTGGTCAGGAGGGATTTGGACGTTGTCACCTCTCACATGTTCACAGCATTTCTTAGGCTCCTTCCTTCCCATACTTTATTCCACGCGGGTCCTAATCTGGTGAGAGGTCGTGTGGGGCATGTGAGAGTCCTCTTCAATGGTGAGTCATAATGCGGATCATCTGAGAGTCTTCTCCTGAAAGCCACAGTGTAGATCACCTGGGAGCCGTCTCCTCAAAAATGAGGCAATCGTCTGAAAGCAGACATCAAAATGTGCTCCTAACATGTAAGTATATAAGAAGTGTACAGCTGAAGTGGAAAACTGACTTCATCCAATGCTTGGGACGTGTAAGTATAAAAGAAGTGTACAGCTATAGTGGAGCGACTTATTATACATGATTCAGGTATGGGGTGTTTAGCTCTTAAGTTTTGAGTAAAATATAGTTCCTTTTGGTTAACATGAAGAGCTACATTTTATTTTTATTGTAAAGGCTGTGGGGTTTTGTTTGCTGCTTGTTATGTTAAAAGAATGCATGCATGCTTGGGAATTTTTTTTTTAATATGTGAGGAAACGGTGTACTTGATAATTTGTTTAGGAATTTATTCAGAAAGAAATGTACCGAAATCGTTTCCTGGATAAATTTATTTCTGGACACACGCACACGCACACACACGCACGCACACAAGCACACACACACACACACACACACACACACACACACACACACACACACACACACACACACACACACACACACACACACACACACACACACACACACACACTCTCTCTCTCTCTCTCTCTCTCTCTCTCTCTCTCTCTCCACTCCCACACCCACCGCGCACGCCACTCCGCACTCCACCTCGCACTCACACTCACGTTACACATGCACGCACACTCATGCACACACGCACCGCATGACGCACGCAAGCAGTCTTTACTGATGATGACTTTCTGCTTTCAGGGGCTGCGGTCTGGAATCAAGGGCCAGTGACCTGACCTGACAGTGATGTGTGAGGGCAGCCATAGTGACCTGCCTTTTCTACAAGGGGAGAGCATCAGTAAGTATCAGCAAGGCCCTAACCAAGATGGTCGTCAGGGTGAACATGAGGGACAGCCACACACAACAAGGAACATCGAAGGGCAACACAAAGTCAAAGACACAACGCGGCAAATCATTGAGGACGAACATCGAGGACAACACTACAAATCATTGAGGTCAACATCGAAAACATCGAAGACAACACAGCAAATCTTGAGAACAGCATCGAAAACATCATCGAGGACAGCATCGAAGACATCAAGGCGAATCATCAATGAAAACATCGAGGACAATATCGGCAAATCGAGGACAACATCGAGGACAACAGCAAGGAGAATATCGAGACAATACAGAGAATGATCAATGAAAACATCGAGAGCACCGAGGACAACATCGAGGACAACATCGAAGACACATCAAGAACAACATCTAGGACACCACGGCAAGTCATTGGTTAATATATGGTAAATCATCAAAGACAACATTGAGGAAAACTCAAGTTCAACACGGTAAATCATCAAGGACAAATTCGAGGACAACATTCGACGACAACATCGACAACATTGTTGTGTGTAAGATCAGAAATAATTTATTTTATTTTTGACACTGAGTTTTTTTTTAAATATTGTTTTAATTGACCAGATCTCGTTTTGTAAAAAAAAAAAAAACAACGTTAGTTTTCAACCTTCCGTGTAGGACTGTGATCACCTGTGATGTCTACTTGATTTTCTTCCCAGTAATTTATGAATCGGATCATTTTTTTTTAAAATACTTGCCTTTATGTACCTTTTGATTCTCCATCAGTCCTTGCAGACTCACATTGTGTGATATTTTGAAAAGTTGTTTTTTCTGTGCTGTTTGTTGTTTGGGGTTTGCTTTTGTTTTGTTTTGGGGTGAAATACATTTAAATGATGGGTGCAAATACAAGTAATAGTTTGTCGTGTCGTCGTGTGTGTAGTGTCGTGTAGTAGTAGTAGTAGTAGTAGTAGTAGTAGTAGTAGTAGTAGTAGTAGTAGTAGTAGTGCAGTAGTGTGCGTGAGTGAGAGGGATTTTTGATAGTAGAATCAAGTTTCACAGTATTATGAACAAGGCTATAGATGATATACCATTGATATATCATTCAGAAATACACACATATAAAGAAAATATGCAAGTTAAGTTAAATGAACGTTTAAATATTTTCAAATGAAAGATTTCTTCCATATGTTATAAAACACCAGTGTTGTATAAATTCTTTTTTTTTTATTTCGTGGATAATGGAATAATCGTTTGTAATCTTTTATACATCCACTGTATTCGGGATTTTGTTTTCAATTTTGTCATCTGTTCGCACTGGTGAAACAATTGCATACTCTTCCGAAAAGGGAAGTAGGTTTTTAACATGTGAGCAAGGTGGTTTTGGAGGGGGGGGGGGGGTGAGTGAGTGTTTTGTGTGTGTTTTATTGTTTTCATCTGTTAATTTTATATTGAGGATAATGGAATAAGCACTAAATGTGCTTTTATACATCCACTTCCTGTGTGTATGCGGTTTTCGTGAATTTTGTCATCCATTCCCACCGGCACACAATGGCCTACTCGTTTGAAAAGTGAATAGGTTTCAAGTTAGTAAGTTTTTTTCAGTGTGACGTTCTTCAACTAATTAGAGATATCAGACGTGAAAGTGTGTGTAGGTGAGTGAGAGTGAGTGTGTGGTGT
>CM060338.1:3116620-3118776 GCA_030674155.1 Stramonita haemastoma
GAGAGAGAGGAGAGAGAGAGAGAGAGAGAGAGAGAGAGAGAGAGAGAGAGAGAGAGAGAGAGAGAGAGAGAGAGAGAGAGGAGAGAGAGAGAGATGCTTTTTTTTTACATAGTATATTTTAAGTGGTTTTTTTTTAGGAGGTTGAATGTAGGAAATGCAACAGTATATTTTTCGTGTTTTTTTTCTATCATGAAATTGTATGCAAGAAATACAATAGTATATTTTTTGTTGCTTTTTTTATTATGAAATTGACAAGAAATACAATAGGGTATTTTTTATAATGAAATTGAATACAAGAAATACAATAGTATGTTTTTCGTGGGCTTTTTAATAATGAAATTGAATGCAAGAAATACTATAGTATATTTTGTCTTTTTTCTGATGAAATTGAAATACGATAATACATTTTTCGTTGTTTTTTTATGATAAAATAGAATGAAAAAAGTATATCTTTTTTATAAAAAGGTTTGCAAGAAAAAGAATTGTATGTTTTTTGCTGATTTTTCTATGAGGTTAAGTGCAAGAAATACGATCGTATATATATATTATTTTTTTTTCTATGACGACATTGAAATCAAGAAATATGACAGTTTTTTTAAATAACATTGAAATACCAGATTGTTTTTGGTATCTTTTGTTAAGATTGAATGCAAAAAATGCATAAGTATATTTTCCGGTTTCTTTATGAGATTGGATGCAAGAAGTACACCAGTACGTTTTTCAGTGCTTTTACAAGATTGAGTACAAGAAATACTATAGTAACTTTTTAGTTTTTTCATGAGATCGAATGAATGAAATACAATCTTATTCTTTGTCTTGATTTTTAAGGCTTGGGCAAGATTTTTTGGTAAAACCAAATGCCATTTGAAAAAAAATATGCTTACCTTTACATTGAAATGACGTTAGTGTGACTTTGTGGCAGATCTGTGTATTGATCTTCCGCTAGTAGATGAAAAACGGATTTTACACCAATGCAACCTATGAAAAATGAATGTATCTGAAAGATTACATGCTACAGTTTAGTAATTCCTTGATTGTGCATGTGTGGGGGGCTTACTGGTTTTTGCTTTTTTCTCAAAAAGTGTATCAAATACCATTACAAAAATGTAATCTAGTCATGAACTGGCCTTTGATAAAGGCAGGATTCAGAATAATAAATTATCTATTGTCAAATTTATTTTCAAGTCATGGCGAATCAAGTTCTCTGTGTGTGGTTTTCAAAACTGGCTGTAAAATTGCTAGATTTGCAGCTGAAATACAAAATTTGACTTTTTAAAATTTATCTTTTTTTAAGGGATAGAGGAAGAGGAAGTATTAAAATGTCACTAGCATTGCAATGTTGGGCTTTAGAAAACATTTCTGTGTATATTTTGTTCAACAACCTTTCATATTTGTTGTTTTACCAATTCTGGTAGAAGAAATAATTTTTTGCCCATCAACAGATATTGGTTTTACTCTTATTCGTCAGTAGCATGTAAGTGATTGTTTATTTTTTAGGGGGAGGGGTGTTGTTGTTGTTTTTTTCTTTGTGCTTTTGAGTGGCAAGTATTACTAACGGTTCTTTGCTCTATTAGTATTCTTTATTACAAAAAATCACGACACTAAACAAAAACCGTTTTGCCTCATGCCTAGTGAAACTTGTTCTAGAATCTCGACTAGAGCTGTACGGTGGTATGGATAAATTTGCAACTCGACTAAATTACTGTAATAATAAATACGTGAGAGAAAATCAAAACTTGTCCATCTGAATGAGTGAAGAGAATGTTCTTGTCTGTTTGTATTTTTTAAACTACCGACAAGATAACTTTTGGGTAACAAGCTTGTTTCCATATTCCCTGTATTTCAAAACACCCCAATACAAAATTGATAAAAGTTTTTTTTAGTTTATAAAGTGGTGAGCACACACCCTTGGCACTTGAATACCCAACTAACTTTCTTCCCTGAGAAAAATGCAAGCTTTATACAACTCTCTCTTCGTTAAAACTTGCAAGATGATGTATTGCCACACACACACAACACACACACTCACCAACTATATATATATATATATATATATATATATATATATATATATATATATATATATATATATATTACATTTTACACCACTTTAAGTCACGGCTGATTTCTCTGCGTGAAATTCGGGCTGCTCTCCC
>CM060338.1:3118876-3143876 GCA_030674155.1 Stramonita haemastoma
AATCTTAAACAGAATATCTTGCGCACACGTTAAATCTTGTTCCGCTTTTCGTAAGAGTAGGCCGTGTGCCGATGGGAACAGATGACAAGATTTACAAAACTGCAAACACACTGGGACTGGGTGTAAATAAGCACACGGGTGCTTATTCCATTGTCCTCGATATAAAAGAATAAAATTTAAATAAATGATAAAAATCAAAAGTATCATGGGTGTAGTCAGCTCCAACACTGACCCACTTTCACTAAACGTCATAACAGTTGATCAATAGCTGGCAAATTCAGTTAGCCAACACAACACAAAACAAAAACATTGTAACATCTTCTCAGTCCTAATCACTATGAAAAATTCTGCTGTTACCTTGGTAAGATCTGTCAAATTCTGCTTTTACCTTGGTAAGATCTGTAAAATTCTGCTTTTACCTTGGTAAGACTGTAAAATTCTGCTGTTACTTGGTGAGATCTGTAAAATTCTGCTGTTACTTTGGTGAGATCTGTCAAATTCTACTTTTACCTTGGTGAGATCTGTCAAATTCTGCTTTTACCTTGGTGAGATCTGTCAAATTCTGCTGTTTACTTTGGTGAGATCTGTAAAATTCTGCTGTTACTTTGGTGAGATCTGTCAAATTCTACTTTTACCTTGGTGAGATCTGTCAAATTCTGCTTTTACCTTGGTGAGATCTGTCAAATTCTGCTTTTAACTGGTAAGATCTGTAAAATTCTGCTGTTACCTTGGTGAGATCTGTCAAATTCTGCTGTTTACCTTGGTGAAGATCTGTCAAATTCTGCTTTTACCTTGGTGAGATCTGTCAAATTCAGCTTTTAACTGGGTAAGATCTGTCAAATTCTGCTTTTACCTTGGTGAGATCTGTAAATTCTGCTTTACTTGGTAAGATCTGTAAATTCTGCTTTTACCTTGGTAAGATCTGTAAATTTCTGCTTTTACCTTGGTAAGATCTGTAAATTTCTGCTTTTACCTTGGTAAGATTTGTAAAATTCTGCTTTTACCTTGGTAAGATCTGTAAAATTCTACTGTTACCTTGGTAAGATCTGTAAAATTCTGCTGTTACCTTGGTAAGATCTGTAAAATTCTGCTGTTACCTTGGTAAGATGTGTAAAATTCTGCTTTTACCTTGGTAAGATCTGTAAAACTCTGCTTTTACCTTGGTAAGATGTGTAAAATTCTGCTGTTACCTTGGTAAGATGTGTAAAATTCTGCTTTTACCTTGGTAAGATCTGTAAAATTCTGCTTTTACTTTGGTGAGATCTGTAAAATTCTGCTTTTACCTTGGTATAATCGATATCATAACTAGCAACCACCAGACATCATTATCAAGAAAAGAAGGGAATTCTCACGTTCTGCTCATGCAGAAAAAAAAATATGAAAAACTTAGGGTCTTTTTGTTGTCTTAACCATTAGACAGAATTTCAGTCAGCTCCACTAACTTGAAAAAGAACGTTGCACCATTCAGCAAGCAAAATAATGACTTTAAAATGTCCACACACGACCTGTTATATCAAAGTTTGGTTGCACGAATATTGATGTATACAGACCAAAGGATTGATTTGGAAGCTGAAGCTAAGAAATCCTGACCCCACATTGGAATCAGCTGACAAGCACACACACGCACGCACGCAGCACGCACGCACGCACACACACACACACACACACACACACACACACACACACACACACACACACACACACACACACACAAATATTATATATATAATATATATATATATATATAATTATATATATATATATATATATATATATATATATATATGTGTGTGTGTGTGTGTGTGTGTGTGTGTGTGTGTGTGTGTGTGTGTGTGTGTGTGGTGGAAAGGACATGAGAGAAAAACAAACAGGAATAGACATGCCGATCGGTCGAGGCCGGATCAACAACGACCGCGCTACCCACTGCAAGCCTCCAGGGTGGGAGTGACAAGTGTGCTACTGGGGCAGAACCAACTCTAAAGCTTCCATCTAAAGGGGCAACCGTTGGTACATGGAATGTAAAGACTCTGTACCAAACAGGAAGAGTACAGGAACTTACACATGAATTACAGAGGTATAAATTGGACATCATAGGGCTTGCGGAAGTCAGATGGATTGGCTTCGGAGAAACAACCACGCAAGATGGCCACAAAATATGGTACAGCGGAGAAGAGAAACTACATCAACATGGAGTAGGCTTTATTGTCAGGAAAGAGATTGTGTCAAACATCATCAGCTGCACACCAGTATCCAGCAGACTCATCTCAATCAGAGTTTCTGCAAAACCCCAGAATCTCACCATCATCCAAGTGTATGCTCCAACATCTGACTACGATGATGATCAGATAGAAGAATTCTATGAAGAACTTGAAAACGTCATCTCCAAAACGCCCAAAAAAGACATCATTATTGTGGAAGGCGACTGGAATGCTAAGGTGGGACCTGATGCCTATGACACCTGGGCAGGAACCACAGGACGATTTGGACTGGGAGAAACAAATGACAGAGGACAGCGGCTGCTGGAATTCGCAAAGAAGCACAAACTGACTTTGGCTAACACACTCCACCCTCACAAGCCATCCAGAACATCAACCTGGCACTCACCAAATGGTCTGATTCATAATCAAATTGATTACATTCTGTCACCCCAAAGATTCAAATCCAGCATAAACAAGGCAAACACAAGAACATTCCCAGGAGCTGACATTGGCAGTGACCACGACCTTGTACTTACCACCATCAGGCTGAAACTGAAAGCAAAACAACAGCCAAAAAGCCCACGCATAAGATTCGACCTGGAAAAACTCAAAGACCCAACAGTGGTTGAGATCTTCCAAGCCAACATAGGAGGAAAGTTCGCCGCACTCACAGCCATCGACAATGATGTGGACACATTGGCCAACAACATCAAAGAAGTGCTAACGACAGCAGCAGAAGAAACATTAGGAAGAAGCAGAACAAAGAAACAACCCTGGGTGACAAATGAGGTTCTTGACCTCTGTGACAAAAGAAGAGAACTTAAGAACAAAAGTTCACAAGTCAAGAAGCTTACAAGAAGTACATAGATAGCCACAGAGAAGTGAGGAAAAAGATGAGAGAAGCCAAAGAAGGGTGATAGAAGAACAATGCAACAACATCGAAGCTGGAATGACCAAGGGAAACAGCAAAACAGCTTACGACACTTTGAAAGCACTAACGAAAACCACACAGCCTAAAGCCTCTGTTATTGAAGACAAAGAAGGAAATCTTTTAACGGAAAACAATGCCATCCTCCAACGCTGGACAGAACACTGTGAGGGATTGTACAACTACCCACTATGCCCAGATACCAACATAGTTTCTGACAAACCCCCTGAACACCAAGATAAAGACCCACCAATACTAAGGTGTGAAGTAGATGCAGCTATTAAACAATTGAAGAAGGGGAAGTCCCCTGGAATCGATAACATCCCAGCTGAACTCATAAAAAATGGAGGGAATGAAACAGCAAGGCGATTCACAGAACTTTGTCAGAAGATCCACGACACCAAAGAATGGCCAAAAAATGGAAACAGTCTCTTGTAATACCCTGCCAAAGAAAGGAAACCTCAAGAAATGCCAGAACTACAGAACCATCAGTCTCATAAGTCATCCTAGCAAGACCATGCTGCATGTAGTCCTCAACAGACTGAAAAACCAAGCGGAAAATCTCCTGGCAGAAGAACAAGCGGAGTTTAGACCAAAACGCAGCACAATGGAACAAATTTTCAATCTGAGAATTCTGATAGAGAAGCATCTCCAACACCAAAAAGACTTGTACCACAATTTCATAGACTTTAAAAAGGCCTTTGACAGGGTATGGCATGACGGCCTCTGGCAAGTACTCAGGCACTTCAACATTGACAGCTGCCTAATTGAAGTCATCAAGGCTCTGTACGAGAACGCAAAAAGTGCAGTTTTCATGAACAATCACGTGGACGAGTTCTTCAAGACCACGGTTGGGGTTCGCCAGGGCTGACTTCTCTCACCTGTACTCTTCAACCTCTTCCTCGAAAACATCATGACAGAGACACTGCAAAACCACCACACTTCCATCTCCATTGGTGGAAGACCCCTTTGCAACCTCAGATTTGCAGATGACATTGACCTCATGGGCAGCAGCAAACAAGAACTGCAAATCCTCACAGACAGTCTAACAGATCGAGCGAGCGCATACGGCATGGAGGTCAGTACAGAGAAATCAAAGATCATGGTCAACAGCGCGAGTAATGACATCACGGAAATAAAGATGAATGGAGAAACACTAGAAGAGGTGAGCCAATTCAAATACTTAGGCTCCATCCTAACAAAAGATGGCACATCAAACAATGAAGTGAAAGCTCGAATTGCAACAGCAACATCTGCTCTAGTCAGACTCGAGAAGATCATCAGAAGCAACAACATCAGCTTCTGCACCAAATACCACCTTTACAAATCCCTCGTGATATCTATCCTCCTATATGGCTGTGAATCATGGACTCTGACAGCAGAGTTAGAGAGGAGAATCCAAGCATTCGAGAACAAGTGCCACAGAAGACTCCTCAAAATATCATACAAAGAACACAAGACCAATAACTATACATGTGAAAGAAGAAATCAAAAAGCGTGTGGGCCCCCAAGAGCCTTTGCTCTCCACCATAAAGAGGAGAAAGCTGATGTGATTTGGTCACGCCACAAGACACAACACCCTAGCAAAAACCATCCTGCAAGGAACCGTCGAGGGCAAGAGAAGAAGAGGCCGCCAAAAGAAATCATGGGTTGACAACATCAAAGACTGGACCGCCCAACCCCTACAACACCTCCTACTAGCCACACAGGATCGTGAAGCATGGAAAAAGATCTCTGTTGCGTCTTCTCTCATGTCCCCCTTACGTCCTTTGGGACATGGGACTGAGTGAGTGATATATTATATATATATATATATATATATATATATATATATATATATATATATATATATATATATATATATATATATATATAATTATATGGAATCTGAGATCAGCCTGAGTCTGCTGATTCACCAGAGAGGGGGAGGGAGGTGAATGGGGAGGAAAGATGGGATGACGGTTTAGGACATTCTGATGTTTAAGAAATCTTTGGTTTCATGAACAATTCAGAACATTCTGATGTTTAGGACATCTTTGGGAAGAATTCAGGACATTCTGATGTTTAGGACATCTTGGGTCTCATGAACAATTCAGGACATTCTGATGTTTAGGACATCTTTGGGAAAGAATTCAAGACATTCTGATGTTTAGGACATCTTGGGTCTCATGAACAATTCAGGACATTCTGATGTTGAGGACATCTTTGGGAAGAATTCAGGACATTCTGATGTTTAGGACATCTTGGGTCTCATGAACAATTCACACCTGACTGGTGTAGCCCAGCTGCCAAAGCCTCATGAGCCATGGTCTGAAATCTCACACACACACACACACACACACACACACACACACACACACACACAAGAGAACCGCAGGTACTCCATACACTGTGCCTAACTCTGGACTGGGAGAAGTTTCTTTCTGACAATGCCTTAGCCTTGGACTTCTCCTAAGGCCAGCGACAGACAAAAGAGATTGTGACAATACAAAACCATGTCCAAAGCCCTTGTCATATCGCACACGTTAAATCCTGGTCCGCTTTTCGTAAGAGTAGGCCATCGTGTGCCGGTGTGAACAGATGACAAGATTGACAAAACTGCATACACAAGGGGACTGGATGTAAAAAAAAAAAAGCACATGAGTATTTACTCTATTATCTTTGATATAGAAGAATAAATAAATAAATACATAAATGCATTAATTAATTAATTAATTAATTAATTAATTAATTAATTAATTAATTAATACACAAACGGCTCAGTTTTCCGCGCTATAGTTGGCCAGTTCTTCAAATCACAGAGCTGGTCACTTCAGACGAGGAGATGGGGGTTGAATACTCTTCCACTGGACTGCTTTCTTTTTCAACAGTTCCTGGCACAACACAAACCCATGTGGATGCTTGTATACACACAGGGAAAGGTTGTGTGTAATCAAGCAGTACACTAACATTCTCCTCCAGCTTCGGAATGGAGTGTCCCTATTGCAGTTGGTTCTAAACTGTAATGAAGAGCGGTTTGAAAAGACACCTGAATTTCCTCCTTTAGACCTCACGATCATGGCAAATCATTCAATGTTCAGTTTACTCAGGTTGAACACCCTAGTTTACGAGGGAAGAAAGGACAGGGTGTTACTGTTCAAAAGCCCGTGAAGGCCTCACTGACCCTTAAACTTGTCAGTCCTAACCTGACTGGGAAAACACCAGTGTTCTGTGGAGATGCAGCATGGCCTGTGGGTCAGCTCTTCAGGGTGCATTGATGATCCTCCACACAAGCTTCGGGGCTTTCTGACAGGACGTTCTGTGTTGAATAATTATGACTTTGAAAATTCGGCCGTTGGTCAAGAAACTGATCGCGAAGAACTTCGCCTGTGTCCATGCCAGGAGTTTCCCAGGCAGAAGACAGGATTGGGGTAAGTGTTTTGTGAACTTGCTATTGAAGTGGATACATTTGGTCTTCATGGCGGAAAAGTTGAATGTGTTGTCCTCAGCCCATCTCCTGTACCATGTACACACATAGCTGAAGCTGCCGGAACTCACACACCAAAGTTCTGTCCGTGACGTGGAGAGCAGAGTCGTCCACGAAAAAGGAGCACTCCCCATACTGGTGAATCAGTCTGACCATGTTGTCATTAGGTCATTAGGTCATTTTTTATATTATATTATTATTATTATTATTATTATTATTATTATTATTATTATTATTATTATTATTATTATTATTATTATTATTATTATTATTATTTACTGACGCCATTGTCAAAAAGGGGCAACAACGTGTGTATTTTCTGAAAAAGCTTAACTCATTTTTTGTCGACAAAAAGATTCTTTCTTTGTTCTACAAGTCTTATATAGAGAGCGTTTTAAGTTTTGCTTTCATTTGCTGGTACAATAACCTTAGCATTAAGAACAAGAATGGTCTTCAGAGAATTGTGAGAATCTGCTCTAAAATTATGGGAGAAGAACAAAGAGACCTCAGGTCGTTTTGTAATCAGCAGCTTGTACGCAAAGCAACAGCCTTTTTGGCCGATTCCTCCCACGCTCTGTTTTCAGAATTTCAATTGTTGCCTTCAGGACATCGTTTTCAATGCCACAACAGCAAAACAAACAGAAAAAGGAATTCCTTTGTGCCAGTAGCTATCCGAGTTCTAAACTCATAATAACACTAAATGAGGTTGTCGGTTTTTTTTTTTTTTGTTTATTTGCTCTTGTTGTGTGTTGTGTGTGTGTGTGTGGGGGTTTTGTGTGGTGGGGGTGTTGGTGTGTTTTGGGGGTGGGGTTGGTGTTTGTGGGGGTTTTTGTGGGTGGGTGGGGTGGGGTGGTGGTGGGGGGTTGTGTGTGTGTGGGGGTGGGGTGTGTGTTCAAAAAATCCTGAAACTTCCTGCCACTGTTATGTTTGTACCCAAAATGCTACAGGGGTGCACATAATGCTTGGTACTCATAAAAAAAGTAGGCCCTTATTTTTGGCTTTATTGATTTTTGAATTGCTTGAAAAATTAAACATGTCTTTCCCAGAATTGGGGGGGGGGGGGGGGGGGGGGGGGGGGGGGGGGGAAAGGGGTGGGGGGTGGAGGTGTGTATGGGGGGGGGGGGGGGGGGTGTGTGTAAGGGGAGAGTGGGGGCGGGGGGTGTGGATTGTATGGGGAGGGGGGGCGGCGCGTTTGTGGTGTGGGTGGGGGTTTGTGTTTTTGGGTGGGGGGTTTTTGGGTGTGGGGTGTGAAGGGTGGGGGGTTGGGGTGTTGTTGGGGGGCGGGGCGTGGGGGGCATGCTTTTTTAAAATGTCGGGTCCAAAAAGCGGGATAAGTTGTAAATAAGGGACAATGTTTTTTTCTGGGAAAAATGGTTTTAAAGAAAAGTATCAAACTTTGGGTGTGGTAGCGTGTGTTTGGGGTTTTGCGAGCGCGCGGCCCGAGAGTGTGATTTTTGGGGAATTTTTTTATTTGAATCATATGATTTTAAAAACAAAAAGAAATTTTAGTTTCCTTCGTGGTTTGATTGGATTTGTTTAAAAACCCCTTGCCCGGATTGTAATTGCCTTCGGGGTTTGTTTTAAAGTGTTTTGACTTTTTTTGACTTCTTGATTTTTTTATTTTTTTTTTTAAATTTTTTTTATTATTATTTTTATTATTATTTTTTTTTTATTTTTTTAAAATATTTTTTAAATAAATCATTTTCACATTCCCCTTTTTTCATACATCATCTCATCGGAAGGCTGTCACCCACACCCGGGAAACCACCAAACTTTTGGCTACTGTAACAAGAGGTTTGAGTGTGGCAGCCCTCTTTCCCCCCCCTTGCTTCACCACCCGCTTTTTTTTCTCTTACTTTTTTCTTTCTTTCTTTTTTTTAAAAATGAGGGACTTTTAGATACGCAAATACGTGCCCCCCTTTTTTCCCCCAAAAAATTAGTTTGGGAAAATTAGTTTGCCAGTTTGGGTAAATTTCGGTTTAAATGATTTGACCTTTCTTTCCGGATTTTTTTTTTTTTCTGCAGGGTTTTAGCCCTCCCCCTGATCGTTCTCCGATTTCGATGTAAAAATAAAAACGGAATTAGGGGGAAAAGGGCGTTAAGTGACGGCTTATTTTTTGTAAAAATGAAAATAAGAAAAATGATTTTTCCACACACCTAGAAACCAAAAAGTTTTAAAGTAACAAACGTTTTGGATCACGAAAAACTATTATAATTTTTTTTATTTCTTTTCTGTCTTTGGTTAAAAGTTTTAAAAAAAGTAATTTAAATCCCCCCTTCCCAAAATTCTCTCTTTTTCCTGTTTGTTTGCATTCGGGAAAAATTTTCCCTTTTCCCCTGGTTTTTATCCATAAAACAGACAACACTAAAAAAGAATTTTATGGTCCCAGAAATAGGCACAAGATGGCTTCAGCCCCAAACTATCTCACTGATCCCCAAAGCTTTTTTAAAACCCCACCAAGAGGGAATTTTTTGGTGGAGTTATTTTTTGGTTGGTTGCTAAATTTTGCTTTTTTCGGGAAAAAAAAATTCTTTTTAAAAAAAATATCTACCAATCAAAATCACGAAATTTTTTATTTTTTTACAATGACGCTTTAAAAATTCAAAAGAAGTTTTGGGTCCATCCATTTTAGTTCTATCTATTATCTACCCTATTACTATCTATCTATCTATCCCCCCTTATCTATCTATTTTTATTTTTAAAAAATCTAATATCTATCAAACATCTTCTATCTATCTATCTACCCATCTACTATCTGTTGTCTGTCTGCTGTCTGTCTGTCTTCTATTATTTTTTAAAATTTAAAATCTATTTTTTGCTGTTTTTTTTCTTCTTTAATCTTTTTTAAATCTTTTAAAATCTTCTAATTTATTTCTATCTATCTATCATCTTCTATTTTATCTATTATCTTCTTCTATTTTTTATCTATCTACTATCTTTTTCTTTTTATCAAACTATCTATCTATTTCTTTTCTGCTGTCTGGGGGGTCTTCTGTCTGTCTGTCTGTCGTTGTCTGCCCTGTCTTTTCTATCTATCTATCAATTTTACTGTCTGTCGCTGTCTGTCTTTTGTTAATCTATCTTTTTTTAAATTTTTCGTCTTTTTTTTTTCACTATCTATCTTTTATCTATTTCTTTACTTCATCTATCATCTATCATCTTTTTAAATCTATCTGTTATCCCGTATCTGGCGCCCGGGCCCCCCCCCTAAAGCATAAAAAAATTTGCATAGTAGTTACCAGAAAAATAAAGACTCAGTACATTCTCGAGGAAGAGGGATGGGGTGCCGCCCTCATATCTGGCCCCCTAGAGAAGCTGAGGTCCTGAGCCTCTTTCCCCCTAGGCCATTTTTGGGTTTTAGGCACCTTTTTGTGTTTACCGTTATGTTCTCCACCGTGTTTCGGGGTTTTTGGGGACGCGGTTTGGCAGTGCTTTGCTTTGCCCGAGGCCCGTCCAGGAACAAAAACAAACCCCGGGTTCCCCGGGGAGAAGGGGGTTTTGTCCAGGGGTGGGTTCCCCTAAAAAACCCAAAACCGAAACGAGAGCACGTGTGAAGGGCAATGGTCAGACGGCCGGAAAAATACCAGGACACGGCCGTCGGGTGTGGTGTACGGGGTGTGTGGCGTGGCGCCATTTTTTTGCAAACTGTTGGCCAAGGGCCTGTGGTCAAAGGGGGAAAAGGGGAAATTTTGTTTCCCGGTCAGAGTACTGGTTTTGGGGGGGAAAAGGGAAAAGGGGGCCCAAAGGTGTTTCCAAAAAAATTTCGATTAAAATTTGCGAAAAATTTTGATTATTAATAAGATGCAACATTCATAGTTAAAAAAAATTTTTCATAGGATTGTCACGAATCTTTGATGATAGAACACAGAAACAACCCCCCACTTAGTGTACGGATTGGATGTTAAATAAAAAGCTTTTTGTGGGGATGCCAAAAGAGTATTCCAGATAAAAAACCAGTTTTAGGCACGGAAAAACTCAGCTCGTTTTCATAGCAAATGGAGCCCCCCGTTCCTCCCCGTCTAGGTCAAACAATGTCCACCCGGGTCCTTGCACGCACAATACTCATTTTTCCCTGCGACATATGAAAAATTTTTTTCATCTTTTCCCAGTCCCAACGCCAGATAAAGACCCAGCCATGTTGGGTTTTTCTTCCCGCAGCTTGGCTGTCTACACTTCTCACCGGGAAAATTAAATTTTTTTTGGGGAAAAACCCAAAACCCACATGGCCTCAAATCTACCTGTCTGCCTGCCCATGGCCCCCCACACCTAAGCTTCTGGGGTCGGTTTAACTGCTCGTGCCCCCCAGTACTCCGCTTTACGCCACATTGGACGAACCAAACCCCCCAGTTGAGGATGGGGCGATGAAACAGAGCAGTGTGCCACAGCACCCCTCACTCCAGGGGTGGTGGTTCACGACCAAAGTTTTTCGGAGATTGTCCACCACGTGCGTGCGGGAGACCTGGCAAATATAAAATGCCGAAAATGGGGAAAAAGGGGGGGGCAACACTAAAAAAAAAAAGGGAAAAAACCCTTCCTCACATTTTAAAACTATTTCCGTTTCCGGGCGTTGGCTAAAATGGGGTGGCCCCCGGGGGTCCGTTTACACTGAAAAGGTTTTGTGGTTGCGACCCTTTGATCACGCAAGAAATCTACCAGAGCCCCTTCAATTTTTTTCTGAGATCAAGGGGTTTACAAAAAATTACGCATATCTCAGTTGTGTGTGGGTTTTAAACTTGCATTTTCATTTAGTTAAAGTATCCATTAAACCTTTACATTCCCCAAAATGTCCCCCTTTTAACACCAGGTTTTTCTTTGTCTGGACGCGTTCTTTACACAAAATTTTCTGCCCAAAAAAAAATTTTGCGGCGCAAGTTTTTTGAAGCTTTTGCCTCTGAAAAGTGAGAAAACGCCAACTTAAAAACTTTTTTCCAGGGAGAGTCCCCTACACAGATACAAGTTCCCCTGTGATTGCATAAAAATTTTGGGCCCCCACCCTTTTTGTGGGGGCCTGAGCCACCACTGCCAGACAGGGAGAGTCTTCTGCGAGCACCCCCTCCCGGGATTTCTTGCTCCAACGGTCGTGGGGTACCACTGCGCCAAACTGCAACCCGATTCTGTGCCTAGATATTGGGATAGGAGACTGCAAATTACCATGGTATTTTGATGAGAAAGGAACGGAGAAACAGGGATGGTAAAAAACCCGGGGGCAGGCTTCTTTACCAGCACCCCATGGCAAAAAAGATGCGTTGTAAAAAATTAAACCTTCATCTAACGCTATACGTTGCCTGTTACCAGGGAAGGATTTTTTTGATGCTAACGGAGAAAAGGGGGGTGTGAAACAAAAAGGTCCGGTTTTTACCGCTGCCTTTTTTCCCCGTCTGTGTGCATGGGAACTTGTGTGGGGGGGTCAGTGCCAGGCGAATGACGAAGGCTTTTGTGCGTGCCCCCTTTCCGAGTTTGTCATTCAGGGGCCTGTTTTCCGTGTACAGCCCCTTTCAGTCGCTCGTTTTTCCCCCGCGCGATATGCGGAGTACGGTTTTTACGAATTTTAAAGGCGTTTCAGAAAAAAATTTTTTTTCCCCCTGAGTTTTTCCCACTGTTTCTTTTTAATTTTCTTTTTTAAGTTTTAAACCCGAAGTATATAAAAAGAAAACATTTGAAAATTACCCCCACTTTTCCCCCCCCTTTGGCTTCCCAACCCGAAATCCCCAAAGTAACCCCCTTTTCCCTACGGGGGAAAAAACATCCACTTTAAATTTTGCCCTAGACGCCCCAAACCTTTGGTTTTTTTTAAAAAAAGTCCTTTAAAACCCGTGGACAGTTTTTGAAAAAGTGTCTTTTTTTTTTGGGGCCATGGGGAGGAGGTTTTAAAAAAAACCGCTCCTGAGGAGGTGGTTTTTTCGGAAAAATTTAGTTATAGATTTTCCTTAAATTTTTTCGTCAACCGAAAATTTTGACGCATTATCCCTCAAACTTCAGGCTTTTCTGTGGGAATGTTTTGCCAAAAAGTCCCGTGAAGGGGAAATGCTCCCCCCCTCCCCCCTGCCTGCCCCGCACGAGGCGTCCCCCTGCCCAAAAACCTTTTTTTTGGCTCCTCGCTGTTGGCCATCATCGGCAATGCCTGTGCTTGTGCTGCGAACAGATCAAAGGAAACAAAAACTTTCGTGACATAGCCCCATTTTCGTGGTGTGTTTTGAGGGTTCATGTCGCAGCGGTGCAAAAACAAAACTTTCAGGGGAATACCTCCAATTGGAAAGAGCTTGGAAAAACGTGGGCTTGCAAGCCCCGGGGGTTTTTCTTTCGGCCTGCCAGTGTGTGCAGTGTGCTGGTTTGCTTTTGGGCTGTCCCCCTCCCTTTCTCTCATCCCCGCCAGTCATGGCGGTTAAAAACCCTTTTTTGACATTTTAAACGTTCGCTGTGGGCTGCTGGAAAATTTTTAATGGGACGATTCCTTTTTTCCCGGGCTGTCCGCTGGGGCCTGCAGGGCCCTTGGTCTGTGTCGTCTGGTCTGTTCCAGACACAACCTGGAGAGGTTAAGTGGTTCACGGTCACTGTGACAGTCAACTGTGTGTGGAGTGTGGTGATCATCGCTGAACAAGCCCTCATCTACAGACGGACGCCTAAGTACAGGATAGCTCTCAGTCCCACACAGCGCTCCGTGTTTTCTTCCGTTCACATGCTGGGCAATGTGATGGTCACCTCCGCTGTCTGCTGGCTCGCTTTGGGGGTGGTGATGGGGGTGAGGTCAGGGGGGGTGGGGGGGGGTCAGGGGTTGCAGGACAGCCTGGTGGTGCTGGCGTTACCCGTCAACTCCGCCCTCCACCCGCTGCTGTTCCTGTGGGCCATCCGCCATCAGGGGAGACAACAGCGCAGAGAGGAGACACTGACACAGCTGATGAAGTCCAGGCTGGCTCAAGCTGGGAAACACTGAGTGCTGACTATATGTACTTATCTGCCTGCCTACCTGCCTGCCTACCTGCCTGCCTACCTACCTACCTACCTACGTGCCTACCTACCTACCTACCTACGTGCCTGCCTGCCTACCTATCTACCTACCTACGTGCCTGCCTGCCTACCTACCTACCTACCTACATACGTGCCTACCTACCTACCTACCTACCTACCTACCTACCTACCTACCTACCTACCTACCTACCTACCTACGTGCCTGCCTGCCTACCTACCTACCTACCTACCTGCCTACCTACCTACCTACCTACCTACCTACCTACCTACCTAAACTACCTACCTACGTGCCTACCTACCTACCTACCTACCTACGTGCCTGCCTGCCTACCTACCTACTACCTACCTACTACGTACCTACCTACCTACCTACCTACCTACCTACCTACCTACCTACCTACCTACCTAAAACATAAATACCCGCCTACAAACCTACCTTCCTACCTACCTACCTAAAACATAAATACCGCCTACAAACCTACCTTCCTTCCTACCTACCTACCTAAAACATAAATCACTCACTCACTCACTCAGTCCCATGTCCCAAAGGACGTAGGGGGGACATGAGAGAAGACGCAACAGAGATCTTTTTCCATGCTTCACGATCCTGTGTGGCTAGTAGGAGGTTTTGCAGGGGTTGGGCGGTCCAGTCTTTGATGTTGTCAACCCATGATTTCTTTTGGCGGCCTCTTCTTCTCTTGCCCTCGACTGTTCCTTGCAGGATGGTTTTTGCTAGGGTGTTGTGTCTTGTGGTGTGACCAAACCACATCAGCTTTCTCCTCTTTATGGTGGAGAGCAAAGGCTTTGGGGGCCCACACGCTTTTTGATTTCTTCTTTCACATAGTTATTGGTCTTGTGTTCTTTGTATGATATTTTGAGGAGTCTTCTGTGGCACTTGTTCTCGAATGCTTGGATTCTCCTCTCTAACTCTGCTGTCAGAGTCCATGATTCACAGCCATATAGGAGGATAGATATCACGCCTACAAACCTATCTTCTTACCTACCTACCTACTTACCTACCTACCTACCTACCTACCTACCTATCTACCTACCTACCTACCTACCTTCCTATCTTCCTACCTACCTACCTACCTACCTACCTACCTACCTACCTACCTACCTACCTACCTACCTACCTACCTACCTACCTATATAACTTCCTGCCTATCTACCTACCTCCCTACTTACATAAGTACATGCATACATACATACATTTTTAAAAATTATTTCTTATATCGAGGATGATGAAATAAGCACTCATGTACTTTTTAAAATCTAGCCCCCATGTGCCTGCAGTTTTATAAATCTTGTCATCTGTTCCCACCGGCACACGATGGCCTACTCTTCCGAAAATGCATGCATGTATACATACATACATTTCATACTACATACATACATACATACAAATACATACATACATACATACATACATACATACTACATACATACATACATACATACATACATACATACATACATACATACATACACACAGAAAGACAGACAGACAGACAAACATATACATACATACATACGTACATACATACATACATACATACATACATACATACATACATTTCATACATACATACATACATACTCATACATACATACATACATTCATACATACATACATACATACATACAACAAACAAACAAAAAACAACATACATACATACATACATACATTACATACATACATACATACATAATACATAAAATACATACATACATACATACATACATACATACATACATACACACAGACAGACACACAGACAGACACACAGACACACAGACACAAGACAGACAGACACACAGACACACAGACAGACAGACACACAGACAGATAGACACACAGACAGACAGACATACCCGTGTGTCTACCTCAATCTATTTCATGCAGTTTTCCAACACTGTGTGATTGGTAAGATACCCATGCCCTGTAGTGGAGTTAACATCAGTGCTGACTCCACTCTCCCCAAAAGTCTTTCGGATGAGACTATAAACCGAGGCCCCGTGTGCTGCGCACACATTAAATCCTGGTCCGCTTTTCGTAAAAGTAGGCCATCTTGTGCCGGTGGGAACAGATGACATTTGCAAAAAAAACTGCATACATACGGGGACTGGAGGTAAAAAAGCACCACGATTGCTTATTCCATTATCCTCGATATAAAAGAATAAATAAATACATACATAGTGGTGGCCACACCGTGTAGCCTCCCGGCAGCCATAGAGAAGAAAATAATGTCCATGTTCTGCGAAAACGTATTGATTATTAACATTATCTAGATTGGACAGGTCAGCTGTACCATTATAATCTATATATTATTATCCACATTAGTAGACAATCTCTGACTTATTATTCAAGATTTTTGTTATGATCTATATATAATCCATAGTAAAGATAATCTGACACGTTATTATTCTAGAATTATTATGATCTATATATAATCCACATTAAAGATAATCTCAGACGTTGTTATTCTAGAAGTAGTATAATTCATCTCGTGGGCCAGATGGAACATTTTGATTACAAATTAAATTACCTCACGGCTAAACCATGGTAAAATCTCTTGACCCAGAAACGAAAAAGATGCAGGTGAAAAATTGCGCCAGGTCACCCACTGTTCAGCATGGTCAATGAGAGGTTTCTGACTGATTGCACTGGTCAGCGTGGTCAATGAGAGGTTTCTGACTTATTGCACTGGTCAGCATGGTCAATGAGAGGTTTCTGACTTATTTCACTGGTCAGCATGGTCAATGAGAGGTGTCTGACTTATTTCACTGTTCAGCATGGTCAATGAGAGGTGTCTGACTTATTGCACTGGTCAGCATGGTCAATGAGAGGTTTCTGACTTATTGCACTGGTCAGCATGGCCAATGAGAGGTTTCTGACATAATATAGTTCACCTTCTTCAAGACCCACAATCTCAGCATTAACAAGCGAGGAGCCAAACAATTCTCTGAGGGAACCCAAAATGTGAAGGCTGCATACGACCTGTGGGTTCTGAGGACTCCTCTTGGATATGTCCAAAACGTGAAGGCTACATGCAAGTTGTGGGTTCTGAGGACTCCTCTTGGATATGTCCAAAACGTGAAGGCTGCAAGCTGTGGGTTCTGAGGGACTACTCTTGGATATGTCCAAAATGGAAGGCTGCATACAAGTTGTGGGTTCTGAGGACTCCTCTTGGATATGTCCTGCACTTTGAGCCATACCAAGGGTCTGGGGAAGGAAGGCAAGCTGAGGACCCACTTAGGGCAACTCCTGGCTCACCTAGCTGAAAGGAGGCAGTTGTGGCATGAACAGTCCTTCAGATGAGACTACAAGCCGTGGCCCCGTGTGCGAACGCACACAGAACATCTTGCCCACACGTTAAATCCTGTTCCGCTTTTCGTAAGAGTAGGCCATCGTGCGCCGGTGAGAAACAGATGACGAAGATTTACAAAACTGCATACACACGGAGACTGTATGTAAAAAAGCACATGAGTGCTTATTCCATGATCCTCAAAATAAAAGAATAAAAGAATAAATAAATGAATAACTAAATAAATAAATAAAAAAAACACAGGCGCAGCAAGTGCAGGGAGAGCATCCATGACAGATACTTTATCAAGTTCCACTCAAAATGAACTCCCTGGAAACCACATGGCCAATATTTCAAATTGTACGCTGTCCTATGGGGGATGTTCCTAGGTCTTCAATTCTTATAGCCCAGTATTTCGGATTGTATGTTGTCCTGTGGGTGGATTTTCCTAGGTCTTCAGTCCAGTAGCCCAGTATTTCAGATTGTACGCTGTCCTATGGATAGATGTTCCTAGGTCTTCAGTTCTTATAGCCCAGTATTTCAGATTGTATGTACGTTGTCCTATGGATAGATGTTCCTAGGTCTTCAGTCCAGGAGCCTAGTAGTTCAGATTGTATGTTGTCCTGTGGGGGGATGTTCCTAGGTCTTCAGTTTACTTTCACATAACAAATTTATTGGCGCCTTTGGTAATTTTTAAAATACATTTTGGTACATTTCGGCATTAATATACAATGTCGTGGCAGATTTAAATTTATCTTTAGATATCATGTTGACAATGTCTGACGTCGTGAAAGAGATCTCAGTGTCTGAAGGACATCTCAGTCTGGAAATGTATGTTTTTGACAACTTTTGAGATAAATTGTGGTTATAAGATGTTTTACCGGTACTGATATTCTCATTTCATGACGTTTGGGTTCGTGACGTCAGTTTGTAATCTGGATGAATTGGCCTTTTGGGAATGAATCAACCAAGGCTGAGATGTGTGTGTGTGTGTGTGTGTGTGTGTGTGTGTGTGTGTGTGTGTGTGTGTGGTGTGTGTGTTGGGAGGAGGTGGGTGTGTATGTGTGTGTGTATGTATATACTGTGTGTATGCGTTTGTGCGGGTATGTATATGTATAGGTGTGTTTTGTTTAGTGTGTGCATGCGTGTATGTGTGCTTTACGTACGTGTGCTTGCATATGAGAGGGAGAGAGAGAGAGAGAGAGAGAGAGAGAGAGAGAGAGAGAGAGAGAGAGAGGGGAGAGAGAGAGAGAGAGAGAGAGAGAGAGGAGAGAGAGAGAGGGGAGAGAGAGAGAGAGAGAGAGAGAAGGACAGACAGCAGACAGACAGACAGACAGACAGACAGACAGACAGAAGACAGACAGACAGACAGACAGACAGACAGACAGACAGACAGACAGACAGACAGACAGACAGACAGACAGAGAGAGAGAGAGACAGAGAGAGAGAGAGACAGAGAGAGAGAGAGACAGAGAGAGAGAGAGAGAGAGACAGACAGACAGACAGACAGACAGACAAACAGACAGACAGAGAGAGAGAGAATGAATGAATGACTGAACATTTTTATTGAGGGAAAAGATTAAGCACAATGGTGGCTTGTTTTCATCCAGCCCTCTTTAAAAAAAAAAAAAAAAAAAAAAAAAAGTGAATCAATCAACCAATCAATCCAAATGCATAATTCAAGTATAAAGCTATGAAAATCAAAATTTGGTGAATAAATCAACCAATCGTATGATTTGAGCATAAAGCTATAACATTTGAAAAGAGAGAGAGGGAGGGAGTGAGAGGAATACGGTGCGGGCTGTTATTATCTTTTTCAGCTCCTGAAGAGGGTAAGAAGAAATGGACAAAGAAGAGAGAAAAATAGAATGGAGGGAAAGAGGGAGAGGAGGAGTAAGGGGAGGGGGAAGAGGAGAGAGAGAGAAAAAAAAAAGAAAAAAAAAAAAAGGATCAGGGAAACAATAAGAACTACAATTATGCAGTTAGTACCTAATTATGTCAAGTGAGCAAAATCATAACATACCCAAGATTATACAAAGGTTTCATCATAAATCTGAAATATAATGTGCACCTAGACAGTTCAGTGAAATAGAAACGCTTTACATAAGAGACAAACATAATGGTGGGGAAGAGAGAAAAATTGGGGAAGGGGAAAAAAGAAGAAGATAGTAGAGGAGAGAGAAGAGGAGAGGAGAGAGAGAGAGAGAGAGAGAAGAGAGAGAGAGAGAGAGAGAGAGGAGAAGAGAGAGAGAGAGAGAGAGAGAGAGAGAGAGAGAGAGAGAGAGAGAGAAGAGAGAGAGAGAGAGAGAGAGAGAGAGAGAGAGGCAGAGGCAAGGCAGGCAAGGCAAGGCAAGGCAAAAATATTTTATTCGAGGATAATAGATAAGCACTTGTGTGCTTTTTTACATCCAGTCCCGCCCTTTTCAGGGATACATCAAGTTGAAAAAATACTAAACAATAAAGCTTTATGCAAACCAGACAACATTCAAGAATAAGGACACTATATATGATAAGGTAATAAAAATGCACTCGATCAGAAGACAAAAATCAGAAGTCACAATAAAAGATTTTGATAATGAAAGAATAGAAAAGTGTTAATAGGTAAAGAGCAAACAAGAGAAGAGAATAAACAACTGAAAACATCAATCCACCACCATCTGTCAAAAATTATACATGTGACATAAATCATACATTTGGATAAAAGGGGGGAATTTTTTTTTAAAAACTAATATCCTTATTGGAGGGGGGGGGGAGATACTGCCAATAAAAATATAAATAAAATCAACAATTATAATGATCCAAATACCAAAAGTAAGGAACCAAATACCAAAAGTAAGGAACCAAATACCAAAAGTAAGGAACCATACCAAGTATCAAACAACAGGCAAGAATTAACACAGAGATACAATATTAAGGTAATGTTATAAAGTCACTGATTCAGAAACGAAAATGAGAAGTGAGAATCAATGATGATTTTGAGTTGAATAAAGAAAGCAAGAAAAACAAAGAAAAAAACAAAAACAAAACAAAACAAAGAAAAGGCGCAATAATTAAGAGTAAACATGAAAATATGATGAGGTTAAATGACTGAAAGCATCAATCTACCACCATCTAACATCAAATAAGTCCCATAAAACAAGATTTTGATAAAGGGGAGAAAGAACAACAACAACAGGTAAGGAATACGACAGAGATACAATATTAAGGTAATGTTATAAAAAGGCACTCATTCAGAAGCAAAATATGGAGTAAGAATCAATGATTATTTTGATTTGGATGATAAAACAAAAACAAAAACAAAAAAAACCCAAATAAACAAACAAAAACAAAAACACACACACACACACACACACACACAAAAAAAAAGGCGCAATGATTAAAGAGCAAACATGAGAACATGATGAGGTTGAATGACTGAAAACATCAATCCACCACATCTGTCATCAAAATAGTCCCATGCAACATAAGTTTGATAAAAGGGGGAAAGAACAACAACAACAAACCCAAACTCACACACACACACTCACACACACATACACACACACACACACACACACACACACACACACACACACACACACACACACACACACACACACACACACACACACACACAAAAGGGCGCAATAATTAAAGAGCAAACAGAGAATATGATGAGGCTAATGACTGAAAACATCAATCCACCACCATCTAGCATCAAAATAGTCTCATAAAACATAAGTTTTGATTAAAGGGGGAGAAGACAACAACAACAAAAAACCCAACTCACACACACACACACACACACACACACACACACCACACACACCACAACACACACACACACCCTCCTCTCTCTCTCTCTCTCTCTCTCTCCTCTCTCTCTCTCTCTCTCTCTCTCTCTCTCTCTCTCTCACACACACACACACACACACCACACACACACACACACACACACACACACACACACACACACACACACACACACACCACACACACACACACACACCACACACACCACGCCACGCACACAGAGGGAGGGAGGAGGAGAAGGGGGAGAAGGAGAAGGGGATATAATTGGTTTATTATTTTTGGTGCATCAAGTGGATTAGAAGGTGAAATTTGAAGGTTGTCAATGATTGATGCTCTTTAATTGAATCGGGAAGGGAGTTCCACAGCACAGGGCCTGAGTATAGTAAACTAGATTTAAACAAGTCTATTCTTGGGATTGGGACACTTGGCTTTTCAGTATTTCTGGAATGATTCATTGCGAACTTATCTCTCAAGGATGTGGGGACAGCTCCTGCCATTATCTTAAACATAAAAATGTCTTTGTTATATTTTAGTCTTTGTTGTAGGGGGAGAATATTTAACTGGGTATAATCCACTTCAAATAAAGTTGTTTTCTTCAGGAGGATAAGTTTGAGAGCACGTTTATACAGACTTAGTAACGGTTTCATAGTGTTTGCACTGGCAGAATCCCATAGGGTTGAGGCATAGTCTATTGAGGATTGTATGTAAGCTTGGAAGAATAATTTCCTTGAATTGTGGTCAAGGAAATGTTTAATTTTAGTCAACTGGTATACTCTTTGGGACAAATATTTGCATAGATGAGATATGTGGTAGAACCAGCTGAGATTTTCATCGATTGTTACTCCTAGAACTTTGTGATGAGAGGTTTGTTCAATTGCTTCCTTTCTTATATGGATTGGAAACTGTTTATGAGGTAAATTTTGTCGCTTTTGTCTGGTGGTGATAAGCATGCATTTTGTTTTTTGGGGGTGAATAGACATATGGTTCAGTTCTGTCCATTTGACAAGATCATTGCAGCTTTGTTGTAATATGGTTGCAAGAGAGTCAATGTCGTTATGGCTTGTATGTATGGTTGTATCATCAGCAAATAGTTCACATTTAGATTTGATAAGTAGAGGAAGGTCATTTATGTATAAGGAAAAGAGAATAGGTCCTAGTATAGATCCCTGTGGTACTCCATAATGAATGGGTTTTAGATTGGATGTGGATGTAGTTGTTGAGACACACTGTTGTCTGTTTTTAAGATAAGAAGCAAGTAGTTCTAGACTATCTGATGATAGATTGTACAGTTCTAGCTTTCTGATGAGGAGTGTGTGGTCAATTGTATCAAATGCTTTTTTGAAATCTACAAATAATACTCCACAAAATTTGTTTTCATTAATGTTTGATAGCCAATTGTCTATGAGACTAGTCAGTGCAGTATGACATGAGTGATTTTGTCTGAATCCTGATTGATTAGGGTGAAGAAGGTCGTTAGTGTCTATATGACGGACTAAGTGTTTATTTATATGTTTTTCCAGGGGTTTTGAAAGGAGGGATATAATAGAGATTGGCCTATAATTTGAGGGATCTGAAGTGTCACCAGATTTGTGGATGGGGATTACTTTAGCAGTTTTGAAGGCATTGGGGAAATAGTTCTTTTCAAGACATTGGTTATATACATATGTTAGGGTGTCTGTGATAACTGGAGCTGACAGTTTCAGAATTCTGCTGTCTATTCCATCAAGACCTCGTGTCCTTGATTGTTTGAGGTGAATTAAATAATTATAGACCTCAAAAACTGAAATGAATGGTATGTGAAGTTTTGACGGAATATGCTTGTCTTGGCAGTATTGTCTTAATGTGTTGAGGTTATTGGATTTTGAATCATCATTGTTAACAACGTTAGTAGAGACGTTTATGAAATGATTGTTGAGTTGTTCAGCAGTAACATCTTTGATTACATTTGATTTGGAAGATGATTGTTTATTTGTTATTTGATTTATGGCCCTCCAAATAATTTTTGAGTTTTGTTTGGAAGACAGTAAATCTTGGAAATATTTCTTTTTTTCCTGACGTTTCTGTGAGTTTATGGCGTTTCGTAATCTATTTGACTCTTCATGATATTTATGTTTTTTTAATAAATCTCTAAGATAACATGCTTCTTCTAGTTCTTTTGTAATCCAAGGCGGTTTGGGGACATGTTTGACCCTTATGGTTTTAAGTGGAGCATGTTTGTTGTAGATTTCAGTGAAGGTTTTTATCCAGAATTCAATGGCCCTGTCTGGATCAGTAATGTTTAATGTTTCTGAGAGCATAGAGTTACTTAGATCAAGAAGGAAAAGCTGTTCATTAAATTTTGCAAAAGAACGATATGTTATGGTTTTATGTCCAGGTTTGGGAATTTTTGCTCCTTTTTTTGACCATGTAGTACAGACTGGGTAGTGATCGCTGCAGTTATAGACAGGGACACATGTTTCTATGATGTTTTTTGGATTTGATACGTAGATGTGATCAATTATTGTGCTTGAATTTGGTGTGACTCTCGTGGGTAAACTAACTAGTTGGTGAAGGTTGAATGAATTAGTAATTTGCGTCCATATATTATTTACTTTTGTTAAATCAATATTAAAATCACCTAGTAGTATTACTTCCCTGGATTCTAATAGAACTACATTCATCATTTCGTCAAACTTGTCTATCCAATTTTTTCTTTCTGCTGGATTCCTATAGCAGAATCCCATTGCAATAGGTGGTGAACCTTTCATGGAGATTTCAAACCAGACAGATTCTACATCACAATGTTCAAGATGAATGAGACGCTTGAATGTTATAGATTCACTAATGTATATGATGATTCCTGTTTCTTTTTGCCTTTGTGGATCCTTTCGTATGATTTTATATCCTGGGATATATAAATCAGTGTCTACTATGTGCTTCGAGAGTCTTGATTCAGATAGCCCTAGTATGTGAAATGGTTTGCCATGGTTTCTAATAAGTGTTGATATGTCTTCAATTTTATTGACTGCATGATTTATATTTAAGTGACAAATTCGTAGGCCTTCCTTAGAGGGCCACGTGTTGTGTCTTGAATGCATCAGTTGTGTTGGTTTTTGCTGGAGATGTGATAATGTGTCCTAGACAAGAAAAGGTGAAAATCAATTAGAGATGAATAGGAATAAAGGGTAGTGGGCACTCAATAGGGGTAAGGATGAAAGTAAGAAAAAAAGTGAAAAAACTAGACTGATTTTAGTTGCTCGATGTGATAATGTGTGTAAAAACTGGAAGGTGGCAATCAATGAGAGATAATTAGGAATAAAGGGGAGTGGGCACTCAATAGGAGGAAGGATGAAATGTAGGAAAGAAAGGGGGAAAAAGAAAAAAGACTGCTTTCAAGTTGCTCAGAAAAATACACCAACAGTGTATATAAATATAGATCTATAACCCAATCCAACCAACAACAATGTAATGTAGCAACAGGAAGGGTGAAAAATCTATTTTATATGGAATAAAGGGGATGTGAGTGGGGCACTCAATTAGGGGTATGATGTAATGTAAGAAGAAAAAAAAATTCAATAGTTACTCAGAGACACACAGACACAATCAAACTAACAACAATATAAAATGGCCAATATAAGAGACAAAAACAAACAAAACAAGACAAAAACAAAAAGAAAATGTATATGAGCTGTGGGTGGTCCAATAATACACACACTTCTGAAGGTGACTTATTCGTTTCACTGGTGATTTGGTGATAAATGTCACAAGATGTCTATTACGCACTCCACAGTTGGGTGAATCACTGATGCCCAATCACCAAGTTGAACACACTTTGTCCAGTGACTGTCAAGGTCCCTCAGCAACAATCAGGGAGAATTCCTCCTAGTGCTCACATTCACAATGTTTCTGCTTGCGTTGTTGCACACGAATGAATGTCTTTGCAAGAACGAAGATAATTTGGAGCACTGGGAGAGTGATTCATACACAGGTGTGTATGCACACAAGTCTGTTCAATGTCACAACCTGAAAACAGCGATTGATCAGTAGTAACTGGCACAGCACACATAAACCAGACGGTCTGATCCCTCCTGGGATGGAGATTGCAATGTCCTTGACAGGCATCCTTCACCATTATAAGTCAAAAACAAAACAAAAAACCCCACATTAATCAATAGGCTAACATTAAATCAACTCTCAGAAGGAACACACCACCCACCCACACACACATACGCACACACTCAAGGGGGAACAATTAGCTGAGCAGAGTTTTTCACAAGAGGCCCAGATAACAGAGGAACAGAAATTTCACAAGAGGCCCAGATAAATAAAACAGTAACAAGAATTAACAGGATGTACAGTAAA